>CAUYRH010160229.1:0-38070 GCA_963574655.1 Perodicticus potto
CGCCTGTAGTCCCAGCTACTTGGGAGGCAGAGGCAGGAGACTCGCTTGAGCCCAGGAACTGGAGGTTGCTGTGAGCTGTGATGCCACAGCACTCTACCCAGGGTGACAGCTTGAGGCTCTGTCTCAAAAAAAAAAAAAAAAGAAAGAAATGGTATAGAGAATTAATAATAGAAGCATAACATAATTGAATAAAGATTTTTTTTTTTTGAAGGTCTCTGGAGGTAGCCCAGAGGTGTACCAGTGTCACTGCAGAAATTTTTTAAAACTTTGTCATTTCATAGTTCAGGAGGAGAGCTGGTGGGCAGGGGATTGTGAATAGTTGTGTTTCACCCATGCAGTAGCCTTCCTGACTGGGTAATGTGTCCCTCCTGTGAATTCTGGCCAACAGTTCTGCCCAGGGCAGAAAATTTGAGAGCCACCTGTCTGAACATAGTCAAGCATTCAACAATTTTTGAGTAACCAGGGAGTTCAGAGCATAAAATGTGACAGACAGAAGTGTAAAGCACATGTTAGCATGTGCTGATGGTGTGCAAACTGGGTAGACAAACACTGGTGGGAAGGGTGGGGAAATACTGTACAGATGCGGAATCCATGGCATTAATCATGAGCTGGGTTCTGATGCACAGCACAGGGACTGATTATAATTCATAAGAGAATAGCAAGGTTTTTGTATGGCCTGCAGGTCTAGGGTAAGTGAAGTGGTTGTAGGAACAGAGACCAAAAATCCATGCATATAATTAGGGGGAAAGAGAGAGACAGGAAATGTGAGAAAAGAGGAAGAGACTCCGTCCAGATATTAATGAATGTCTTCTGCAGTTCTTTACACAATTTTTAAAAAACGTCCCACTTGCTTTAATGAATACACCTAGTGTATAAACAGATGGTATTTGTATAATATTGCACTATTACCACATACGCGCCTTACAGCAGTAGTGGTGCAAATCTTTCCATCTGTGGGCCTCCAGATTATGATTATGTCAAATTTATCCTGTTGTAGCAATTCCTGTCAGATACTGTGCTAGTGCTATATGTAAATGCAGTGTAGGGTGAGAGTACGATTTACTGCATGTAAGAAGGGAAAGGCATCACGTAATTCCAGCTGGGATTAAACATCACATCATATGTGTGAGAACTTTACTTCACGAATATATGACAGCGAAGTTACCAAAGGAAATAGTACTTCCCAGCGGCCCTGTACTAATACCCTTGCATGTTTTAGTAGATGTTGTCACCCAGTACTTTATTGCAGCCATTACTGCTGGTGCTGGTGTTGTTTCAAATCTTTTAATTCATTTCTTTGAGTATGCCACTACAAATTTTATACCTGTAAGTATCATGAACACAAAGGTTGAAATTACACCCTTATGCAGTTTCTTTCTCTGGAGAATTGTCAAGTACCCCGTATATGTCACATGATTTTGTGAACCTAGAAATATTGGTTTAATTTTTAGATGTGTGATGTGTGCATGTTCTCCGGTCATACAGAGCTCAACATGCAGCTGCCAACCCGGGGAGGTAGTTCTAAGAGATTGCCTGTTTCCTTGGAGATGCGAAGAAAAAGCATTCACTTTTCTACTAAATAAATCAAACGGTTAACACTTAATAATGAAAGGTAGAATACTCTCAGTATTGTCCTTTGTGATAATTCTGATTAATACTACTAATAGTATTAATCTACTACTAATAAGAAACTTACCTAAATAACATGAAAAATATACTACAAAAATTGTTTCTACTGGATGGTATATATTAATATTTTTATTACGAATGCTGAAAGAACCAAATGCAAGTGGGACTTTTGCATGCTACCAATAAATAAATAAATACGTACATATACATAAGAAAGATGAATGGTTATATTGGGCAAGATAATCTTTAAGGACCTTCCCATTTTAAAATTTTGGTTCTGACTAATGAGGAGCATGTTTCAGGATATAAATTATTCCTTGGTTGACCTTCCCTTGATGTTAGACCCCCCATCGTGTAGGAATCAAGTAGATCTTTGCTGAGGGTAAAGTGTCCACCATAGACTCACAGGGTTCCTAGGAGTCAGTCGTGGCCTCTCTGATCCTGTCCCAAGAAGGGCATCTGGAATTAGAAAGGAAGGAGTTGGAGTTGGAAAGATTCAGTGACCCTTGGAACTTGGGGTTGAGTTGTAGCCCTGAGTAGAAAAGGAAAGAACCATGTGACTCTGTCTGAACAGGATGAGCAGGCGTGCCCCTGCTCTGAAATCTGTACAGCGTGCTCACTGGGCAGCTCTTCTATTTCAGTGAGATGCAGGGATTATGGGATTCTGTCGAGTCAGCTTTGAAAGGAGGACACAAACAGCCCCGCAGAAGGGGGAAGGAATGTGGCCAGTCCCTGGTCCGTGGCGCTGCAAGGGAGGCGCATTTAGATGTTGCAAACTCAGTAGGCTTTCCTTAACACAAGAAACTAGTTTTTGTGATATTATTGATAGTATAATGCGGATGCTTTTGATGGCTAATCCAGAGGCCTAATCACACAGAAAACAAATCTTTCGGACCATAACCTATTAAGTAAGAGGCTTCCTGTGTCTCGGTTTATGTTATTTCACTTACTGTTGTTCACTTTGGTCTTTGACATTGCAGTGTGCCACTTGCCAGGAAAGGGTCTCTGATAGTTTCTGGGCCATTTTCCACGGCCGTTGGTAATTCCTAGCATGTAGTGTAGATCAGTGTAGTTCGTGAGATAGGAAAGCTGAGGCAGAAGCTGGGGAAAAGCAGCGCGCCACCTGGGAAGTCCCGCTGCTCCCCAGACCGCACAACGCTGTATGCCTCATTGAGATTCTGCCATGGGTAAGGCCTCGTCTGGGTGGCCTGGTGGGCACACGCCATGGGTGGGGGTTAGAGGAAAGGAACTCTGGGAGGGGCAGGGTAGAAAATGCAGTTTAAAAATTCACTGGTTGGGTGGCACCTGTGGCTCAGTGAGTAGGGTGCCAGCCCTATATACTGAGGGTGGCGGGTTCGAACCTGGCCCCTGCCAAACTGCAACAAAAAGTAGCCGGACGTTGTGGCAGGCACCTGTAGTCCCAGCTACTTGGGAGGCTGAGACAAGAGAATCTCCTAAGCCCAGGAGTTGGAGGTTGCTGTGAGCTGTGACGCCACTCTACCGAGGGTGACAGAGTGAAACTCTGTCTCTTAAAAAATAATAAATTAATTAAAAAAAAATAAAAATGCACTGGTTTTATGTTTTTTCTCATATTAATTTGCTCACATTGTAATTCACTGCACTTTTTTGTTTATGCACACTTAAAAGCTGTCCCTGGCAATTTATTCTTAACAACCTGGCATTTTACCTCCAGAAAATTGTATGTTCCTAGAAGGTAGAAATTCACTGTGCACTTCTTCCCCTGGAATGCGGTTAAAACTGTTAGCACTACACTCCAGGGAGCTCCTGCTTTTAACTTCATTCTATGTAGTGATGTATTTCTCCTCCGTATTCAACTAACAGCCCCTAAAATGTGCCCAGGGCTATTGTAGGTGCTTCTGTGTTCTGGTTTAGTTCTGAAAACAGACCAGCCAGGTAAACATTGAGAGAAAGTTCAGAGAAGCTAAGTACCTAGGCCAAGATGCCATCAAAGGTGGCAGATAACAAGGATACCTCAGCGAGGGTCATGGAAAAAGGAAATAAATAAAAATAATGACAACGTGGGCAAAGTGCTAAAAAAAATTGCACTGTGAAAGTGGTTGCAGGGATTAGGTAGACAGCAAAGCTAAGGTTTAAACTGTAAGCTGAAGGATGATAAAGAGTAAGCCAAGTGTGGAGTCAGGTAAAGAGCTTTTCAGACCCAGAGAAAGACATTAAGATTTGGGGTGATTTAGAAACAGAAGCTCAGAGCGGCTGAAGCTTAGTAAACAAGGGGTTTGGTGACAAGTGATCTCAGAGGAGCCAGATCATGCTTGACCACTGAGGCGAAGGACAAGAGATTGAACTTTATTGTAAATTCAGTGCAGAGCCTTGGAAGGATTTTTAGAGATGACATCATTGATGTATCCTGTAAGAGAGATTATAGTTTTCTTATTACAAAATGTATTTTCAAGGACCTACGTGGAAATCCAATCAGGAGTGTAGGTTACCTGGCACGGTGTTTGTGGTGGGACGGTTAAGAGTATCGGGACTGGCTTTTATGGTATCTGAGAAAGTATAAACTGGAAACCATGTGCTTAGGGTTTGAGTTCTATACCATTGATGCTTTGTCCTTAACCTTTGTTTCTATTCTGAAGCTGCTTCTCTGTCCTTGACAAAACAATTTCTACCAATTTCCCGATCCACTTCTATTTAGAATGACTTTTGCCCTAGGGTTTTATAAAAGTCAATAATTTTTTTTCAAAATACATTAAAGTAGGATTTAAGATAATTTTATAGCCAGAGAAAGGTCCAAGGTGAAGTGCAAATCTTTGTTTAAACAATACAATTAAAGCACAGCTCAGCTGAGTGTCATGATCAAGGTCATGTATATATTGGGAGGACTGGACTGAAGTCCAGGTCTCCTACAGCCCAGGGATCTAGAGAGGGTATAAGGTTAGCAGGTTTAAGAGGCGAGAAAGGCCAGAGTGGGAGAAGCATCACACCCAAGGGGGAAGTAGCTGAGAGGCAGGTGGGGAGGAAGGCGGGCACTAGAGCCATCAATAAAATAAATTAACTCAAAAAAAAAAAAAGAACGCAGGGTGGGGGGCCTTGAAGATTTTGCTTCTTGTGTCAGAAAGAAGGACCAGCATATCAATAACAGAACTCTCCTAGTTGCTCATCTGGAGCCCTACTAGCAGAGCATTTAGTCACCGCAGATCGAGGAGCTTTCTTTTTAACCGTAAATAAACTTAATCAATTGAAAAAAAAAAATTTTAGTGACATATGAGGACTGCAATGGAAAAAAAAGGTTCGATAAAGACTTTTAAAATGTAAGTAGATATGTTGTAAGGAAAATAAATTTAAGAAATGTATTAGGAAGACAAGGATACATTTGGAATTAAAGTGGAAATATTAATGTGAATAACATTTTTCCTCCATCTATCATTAAGATAGTCTACCAGCAACATCCATTTTGATCTCTAGGACATTAAATATGAACTAGATCTTTTTAGAGAGCAGCTGAGAGGAGAAGAGATTCTGCTTCAAGGAGTTCGTTCTGGCCAATTTGTCGAAGAATTCACTGTCATTGTGAATATTTCCAAAAGAAGAGCATAAGTAATTCTATTAGAGTAACTTGAGCCCAGAGAATTCGCATAGGGAGGATGTTAGTGACTTTGACCAAGATGATTACACTGTAATGTGGGGGGAATTAGCCCAGTTACAGTTGGTTAAAGAAGAAAGAGAAAGGTAGGGGACAGAGACAGTGACTTTGGATGATTATTAAAATAAGTTTTCCTGTGAAAAAGACAGATAGCAGAAAAATGGCACAGCAACTAGAGACGTAGGTCAAGGGAGAGATTTTCTTCGGAGATAGACATATTTGTACTGTTACTATTACCTTTGTCTTAATTTTTGGAATGTGAGCTGCTTTTGTTACTTCATTGAAAATGTTTTCATAACTAGATCCTGTTTTTTTTTTTTTTTTGGTTAGTTTTCTCTTCTAACTAAAATGACCTGATAAGCCCTAAGCTCATTGAGCACAAAGCTGAAGCTTATTTACCATTTTGTTCTCGAGTGTAAGCACAGTATAGTCAGTGAATGTTTCTCAATGAGCCCATGAAAAATAGGCAGGAAAAATAGAGCCTGGCCTTCAAGGTGTCCGTAAGCTGCATTCCTTAGAACAAAGTCTCTTTGGGCTTTTTTTGGTATCCTTCCTCATTAGATTGCTTATATAAGGCTGGAATGCATCTGTGTCTGAACAAATCTGGAAATTGTTTAGTGGTTTTATACTATAAAGTTAGCGTGCATAATCAACACAGGTAAATTAATTCCTCCAAAAGACAGTTTGAAGACAAGAAAAAAGAAAATTCAGATTAAGAGAAGAAATAAAAAGATCACGGCAATATACATTTGTATAAAAATACCTAAAAACCACAATGTTCTAGAAACAATTAATGTACTATTCTTTGCTAATTTAAGGGGAAGGAAGTGCATTTTTTTCTCTATCATGAAGGTATAGTTTAGTGTTGGAAATTTTGGATATTGGATGTGTTTATGACTAAAAGTTTAACTGGATTTAAGTTACCAACAGTTTGTTGGGCTGTTACATATCAATAGATACAATTTTGGACAGCAAAGATTTTATGGAATAATAATCACCAAAGCCAAACTTTTAAAAACCAGTTGGTAAAATTATAGGATTGGAATAATAATCTTTGAGAAGATACCCTGCTTCTAATCAGGGTTGAATTTAAATCGATCTGGACTAAATCAGTTCAAATACATTAAATGCACACATAAACATATACATCCTGTTGGTCCTGTTTATCTGGAGAACACTAATACACATTGGCTGGAAACCTACTTTTATTGAGGGCCAGATAGTAAGTAAATATTTTGGGCTTTCAAGCTAAACTGTCCCTGTGTCAACAACTCAATTTTGCCATTATAACACAAAAGTAGCCATGTAGGTGAATGAATGTGTACATGTTTCAATAAAACTTTATAGAAATAGGCATTGGCCATCTTTTGACAAGTTTACTGACACCTGGATTAAGTGATTGCTTGATAGTTTAAGCAAAAAAGATGGAGAGAAGTTTTACAGTTTTTTTTTATTTTTTTTGAGACAGAGCCTCAAGCTGTCACCCTGGATAGAGTGCCATAGCATCACAGCTTACAGTAACTTCCAATTCGTGGGCTCAAGCGAGTCTCTTGCCTCAGCCTCCCAGGTAGCTGGGACTACAGGCGCCGGCCACAACGCCCGGCCATTTTTTGGTTGCAGCCTTCTTTGTGGTTTGGTGGGCCCGGGCTGGATTCGAACCCGCCAGCTCAGGTGTACGTGGCTGGTGCCTTAGCCCATTGAGCCACAGGCGCTGAGCCAAGTTTATTGTTTTAAAGATATTTCATTCAAGTGAGATCAAGGAACAATTTGTTATCCTTTTCTATGTAATGGGTTGTTGTGTACAGTCTCACTTCAACTTTCACTGTACTTGATTTATTTTTACATGAAGACATCTTAAAGAATGATCACTGCTATCACAAAAAAACCAAAAAAAGCTATCATTAGCTTGATGCCCATAGCACAGTGGTTACAGCACGAGCCACATACACAGAGGGTGATGGGTTTGATCCCGACCCGAGCCAGCTAAACAACAACAACTGCAAGAAAAAATAGCTGAGTATTGCAGGTGTTGGGTGTTGTGGCGGGCGCCTATAGTCCCAGCTGCGTGGGAGGCTGAGGCAAGAGAATCGCTTAAGCCCAAGAGTTTAAGGTTGCTGTGAGCTGTGACGCGACAGCACTCTACCAAGGGTGACATAGTTGAGACTCTCTCTCCATAAAAACAAAAAACTATCCTTTATGAATTCTAAACTGAGGACTGACCAATTCAGCCTTTTTCCCACTCTCTTTCTTATAGAATAATTAATGAGGGAGGAGGGGCCTGAGGAGGAGGGTAGCAAGAAAATAGAACTGGCGACCCAAGCCACCAGCCTTGTGTATCTATGACAGTTCCAGATTCCAAATGTTAATTCCTCAAGTCCTTAATTTTGCTTTTGCCAAATACAAACATCCTTAACTTACATTTCCCACTTTCTCTCTTCCTGTATACCATCAGAGCCAAGAAAGTGCTACAATTCCTTTACCAAAATTAACCAGAGAAGAGTTAGAGGAGGCAGTGGGAGGTTAGAAATCACCAAAGGAGAACATTATCATTGTAGGACATGGACCAGAAATAAACGCAGTAGACCCTCCATGGCTGACCACCCCCTACATGGGTGACCTCCTTACGTTGACCTAATTTTCATAGACCAGACACGAACCACATTTCATGTCAGTATAGTAGGTACAGTTCCTTGTGTTGACCACCTCTGTATGTCGCCCAGTTGGTTACAGTCCCTTAGGTAGTCAACTTACAGAGGTTCGACGATAGCCTAATCCAAGATAAACTTGGCCAAATAACGTTTTTAAATGAAAGTTAAAAGTGTAGCCTACAGTGTTGCTGTTGTGTGCATTTGGATGGTATAAATAGTACTCCGTACCATCTACCAGATGTACAAATAGTAAACATTTTAGTGTAATAACAGCAGTGTTCTCATTCCCAAGAGTAAATTGCATCTAACTTCTTTGGGGTGAATATAAGATTTAGGTCTTTAAAAATAAAAAAAAGTAATTGTTTTTGCTCATTAAATAGTGCCACATTCAAAAGAGAACTCTTCACTCTTAACAGAAGTTCTGACAAAGACTAAATGCCACGTGACAGCTGAAGATTTTGTACCTCATCGTTAATCTGTGTTAAGGTGGAAACCACCTTTTTTCGTTTATGCTAAACAAGTTTCTGAAGTGGCACATTAAAAAAAAGACAATTTATGTTTAATTGTCACTTAAATTATTTTTCTCCTTTTATTTTCACATGTAAAGTCTATTTTCATTCAAAATTTTACATTTTTTGGCTGGGTGCCTATGACTCAAGCGGCAAAGGCACCACATACATCTGAGCTGATGGGTTCGAATCCAGCCTGGGCCCGCCAAACAACAATGACAGCTGCGCTGCAACCAAAAAATGGCCGGGCGTTGTGGTGGGCACCTCCCAAGTAGTCCAGCTACTTGGGAGGCTGAGGCAAGAGAATCGCTTGAGGCCAGGAGTTGGAGGTTGCTGTGAGCTGTGATGCCACGGCACTCTACCGAGGGCGACAGCTTGAGGCTCTGTCTCAAAAAAAAAAAAAAGAAACACAAAATTTGCCAGTTTTTCTTTCAAAAGCCTGTACAAATATTACTTTTCTCTTGGTGATTTTTTTTCATTTTCAGCCCCCTCTCTAGTTATATATTACAGTTAGTATTAGCAAAACTAAATATGATGTCTTATGCTTGTTTGTGCATCTGTGGGGCTTACTGTGTGTCGGGCACTGGGGGCAGCATGTTCTCCTGGTCCTCTTCTTCATTCCCACACAGCCCCCGTGGTACGTCTCCTGTTCCTCCACTCACTGCAGGACGGATGGCGTGAGTGGAGTGGCTCATGGAAGCTGCCCACTGCGGTGGAATTTTTGCCTTTGTCCAGGGCATTTGGTCTTTGGTACTGTTATGCTTAGTACCAAAGCATAATAGTAATAGTACTAGTAATAGTCTCTTTTTAATTTTGACAAAGTGAACTATAAAAAAGGAAAATACTGAAAAATAAAAAAAGAAAGAAGAAAATAAAATACTAAGGAAGAACAAAACTGGGGCTGGGACACCTGTCAACTAATGGAAAGCTTTCTGTTTTTAAAGTTGCTTGAAGCCCAGTTGAAGTCAGTGTCTCCCCCAACCTTTTCCTTTTTAAAAAAAATATTTTATAAAGATGGAGCCTCACGTGTTGCCCAGACTGTCCTGAACACCTGACCTCAAACAATCCTGCTGCCTCTGCCTCCCAGAGTGCTAGCATTATAGGCATGAGCATGATTCATATTAGTTGTGTTTGCTTCTGTTTGTCTAAATCACTCTTTTATTCTGTAAATATTTATGAGGCAGAAGCTCTAGGTCACTTATTGTGCTTTGATGAGGAGTTAATTTTAATATGATGCAGCAGAGTTCAAAGTCATAATTTTGTCATATATTTTAAAATTGAATATAGAAGAATTTCTGGGATGGAATTAATTAAAGTGCTACTCATTGGAATTTCAAGTAAAGCTGTTTGCTTTAGTAAAAACTGAGTAAAGATCAATTTTCTTTTAATAAAATAGAAGGGATTATATTAATTTATCTCAATAGCTGGTTTAAAGAAAATCAACTGTTGAGATAAAGATGTGGTATACGACACTGGAAATTTCTTTATGGTACGTTGAAGAATAGGTAGCAGCAAAAGTTTTAAACAGACCAAAGTGAAATTCTGTCTGCAAAGTACATAAAAAAATTAAATAATACCAGATTAAAACTCAAAATCACATTAAAACCCCATAGTTATTTTTTGAAGATCTGTCATAATTATGTTCTATTGGTATTTAATTTTTGTATTGATATAAATCAAATTATATTTGGTTACTATCTACATTTTTTCAAAAAAGTCTATATTTTTCATGTTATCTTTATATATGATAAATATTTATATATAGTAAATATTTATATTTGTATATGGTAAATATTAGAAAGGTATTTGAGGCTAAATATCAACCTTTTCTTAAACAGCATTTAAGAACAAAAATATTTTCATTTGGCAGCATTTTGTTTTATGTGTTTTTACACAATGAAAAGGACACTTTGAACTTGACAACTCTGCCATGAAACTGAAAATTATGAGGTGAATCACTAACTTACTAATTAAGTGTACATAATTGAGAGAACATTCATTTCTAAGTATCCTAAAGTAAAAACTAATACTATATCTCATATATCTATTAATTAAATTAATTTAAAAATTTGATAGTGTTATAAGTGATAAGTCATAAAATTTTGCTAGTTATTTATGAAAATCATTGCAAATGGTTATATACAACATTTGTTACATACATAACAGATAAGGGACTGCTGTCCAGTAAAAGGCTCTCTATAACTAAAGGACAAGTAGGCAAATTGAAAAATGACATTTCGCTCAGAAGAGACAGGAAAAGCCAATCATATTTTAAAAATAATACTAAACTTCACTAGTAATGAGGGAAATGAATACTAAGACAATGATTTTTATTTTGTTCTATGATGTTAATTCAAATTAAAAAGACTAATGTTTAGGAGAAATGTTTGTGGGTGTGTAATTCAAGATAGCCTTTTTTGACTTTTCATTCTGTAAATTTTGGAATTATTTACATTTAAGTCTGTTCCCATATTTATGCATAACTGTTTAAAAATAAATAGAGCATTTAAAAATAAATAAACTGTAATAAAAATAAATAGTGGATTTTGAAGGACATTTAGGGAAAAACTGTGAATGGCATACAAAATAGCTCTTTAAAAAGATGTCTTTGAATGTATATCCAGGAAATGGAGTTGGGTCAGAAAGATTATCAACTCATGCTAATTGTACCTTTTAAAAAATGTCACTTTGTCCTGCAGTTTTCATTTCTGACAGCCAGAGTCACAGATCACCAACACATTTTTCTTTAAAGCACCAGCACTTCTGGAAGGGGCTTTGAGAGTCATTCATATAGAAATGCACATGGGGTCAAATTGTTTTTCATTTCCTCCTCTGAAGGAGTAGAGGTTTTGAGTTGTTAATTTTGGAGCACTTTTGAAAACAGGCAAGTCCGTGCCTAGAGAGAAGTGCATAGATGTGGTTGGTGGTTTTTGATATAGAAAACCCAAATTGCCAGAGGTCTAGTCTCTGACCTCAGGTTGACCACTTCAGGGATTCTATGAGAAGGTGAACTCTGACTCGCCTCTGATTTAAAAGCCAACTCGTTGAACAGACCATTCCTAAGTCATAGATCAAGTATGCCTGCCTGCCCCAGTCTGGGTCTCAGACATGTTAAAGTGAGGTGAGAACGGAGGAAACATTTAAAGATGCCATCAAGATCTGGGAATCAGGTATTCTTTGGGCCGAAAGAGAACATTTGAGAGGGACACAGTGACTTTAAATATGCGCAGGTCTGTTGTTAGGATTTTCTGCTTATTGCTACAGATTGGAAGCCTCGATATCACAGGTAAAACTGCAACAAAGAGGCAAATTTCAACTCACTGTAAGGATGAGTTTTCTCCTGTTTAGAGCAACCCAGTAATGGGATGGGCTGTGGGCCCCACTGGCTTTGGAAGGCCTGATTCAGTAGCTCTCTGGGGAAGTAATTCTCACATTACACTGATTCCAGTGCTCCTAAGACAATGACATTTCATTCCAGAACCAAAGCCCGAAATCCCAAACCCCGCTAGAAGCAATGCCTATGATCCCAGCAACCCTGGGAGGCTGAGCCGGGAGGATCACTTTAGTCCATGAGTTTGAGACCACCCTGAGTGACATAGCATAAAACTGTCTCTATAAAAGAATTTAAAAATTAGCTGCGTATGGTGGCATGTGCCTAGCTACTTGGGAGGCTGAGGCAGGAGGATCATTTGCACCCAGGAGTTCAAGGGTACAGTGAGCTATGATCCCGCCAATGTACTCCAGTGTGGGTGAGAGCAAGACCTGGTCTCTTAAAAATAAAATCCTGTACACCGTTAGAAAGCTGAGTAAGGACACACACACACAAACAAAACCATCCCTTATTGTACAAATATTCCCTTGGTGCAACTCAGGCCAAAACTTCCAAAGACTTTGGTGTAAATAGTGGAAGACCAAATGGGACGCGAAGCAAACAGACAATACGGAAAGACAGGCCAACCGTCTGGATCCCTAAACACAGCTCAGTTCTGGTCCCAGCTTAGCTCTTGTGGTCCCTAACCTATCTGCTACTTTGGACTATTTACAACAGCCCCTGAGGGATGGCAGCTTCCCAGCTCTGCTTGGGCCCCTCATTGTAATAGGGAGCAATTAGCGTCATTGGGCACAAGAATTTGCTTCCAGAAATCTGGAAGAAGTGTACGTGCTGCATGTTTTATTCTTTGTAGAAAGCTAACCAGGTGGTTGCCAATTTATAAAGAGCAGTAAATGTGTCTGGAAATGTAATGGCCCGGAGAGCATTGCTTTTATCTGAACTCCCTAGTTGGTAGGGAAACCAATAAGCCAAACAGTATAGGAGTCAGCGGCACAGGTGCCCACGTGATGGGTCTTGTTTTGCTGTGTGGGAGCCGGGGCTGAAGGGCACAATAGAGTCCTGGGTGACTGCAGCCACAGCCTTCTCCTCCGCCCTCCCTGCACAGTGCTCTCCTCTCAATAAAGTTGAGCAAATACTAAAAGAATGTTGTTTTGAAGGGAAGCCAAATGGCTAAGCTATTTAAATGCCTTATGTCTCTGTCAGGCCCTATGTTTGCTGTAAGCTTCATATAACCTATTATTTACCTTTTTTTTTTTCTATTTATTTCTATAGTGTCCATGGAAAACATTGGCGAACAAGGTAAAATATATTATATTATTACTCCAGATATAGAATTTTTAAATAGTTTTAAAACACATTTCTTTAGATTTGATTGGGATTAGTAAATTATTCTTTGAGAATGAGGAGACAAGATAGAGTTAAAAATACTTCCCTTTCCTTAAGTCCCCAGACTGAATCCCGTCAGACACTTGGCAAAGAACTCTACCCTGGAATGGTGGAAATAGTGCCAAAGATTCTTCTGACTTTGAGGCACAGGAATATCAACAATTTCCTGTCCCAGCTCAGAGTATTATCCTATCACTGAGACACCTACATAATTTATAAAAAACATCATTGGCTGTAGTCATCTCAAGGCACTGATTTAAGTGCCTTGTTGAATAATTCAAAAGTTTATAATGACCATCATTCTTTAAAAATATATGAGTATCATCAATCTTTAGAAAAATAAAAACTGCTGTTAAAATTTTAAAATACTAAACAGACTATATTTCAAATTAGCATATTTTATTCAACTGTCTCTTACAGAATTGTTACATGTTAATGTATATCCAGAATGAATCGTTATCAGTATATACAAAATTAATATATTTAATTTGCATAATACTTCAAGACTTTTAAACACCACACACTGCGTGTTTTAATATAGTATCTGAAAAAAGTACTCAAAAGTCTTTTTTCTTTTCACAGTGCTCACACATGATAAACAAGACACTTGAACTCCCCTTGGAGGAAATCTTTGTCCAGATGTTCTCTGTTTAGACGCTTTGTCAGTACACCAGCTTTGACTGGAGCTGAGCAAATAAGCAAACAGCTTCTCAAATAGGAACTGCTGCTGTTGCCTGTGTCCGTAAAGCACAGTTCTTAAAGCCTGAACGTTTTAACATGTGTTTAATGCTGCGTGTGCTCTTTAAAGTTGCAAGTGTAACTACCGTATTTTTACAATTTAGGAAAGACCCTTGTTAGTTATTTTGCCCCCAGATCAGTCTGTTTACAGAAGGGACCTTTCCATTCATGGACATAGATCTATTTGTTCATTTAGGGAATTTCTAAAAAAACTGTAGGCTTTAGCTATATATTCATTGGATTGTACATATTCTAGAATGAAGCAAAGGAACGTTTGTAACTTATTATAATGAAAGTTTGATGATTTTAGAACAAGCAGATCTTGTGTGAATGCCGTGATCTTAGCATGCATTTCCAGATTAGTGATAATTATGTTTCTCTCATTGATAATTATGTTTCTCTCATTTTAGTTGTGTGCTTGCTGGCCTATCACCTACTTTTTGCGATGTTTGTCTGGTCATACTGGAAAACTATCTTTACATTACCAATGAATCCTTCAAAAGAAGTAAGTTTAAAATATTAGTAAAATTACTCTAAAGATAGAAATCAGTTAATACTGATAGCTGAGGAACGAATTTTATTTTTTTTTTAATATCACACACTTATCGGATGTAGTGATTTGGGGGGGGTCTTTAAAAAATTGAAACAATAAATGAGAGATGACGGAGGCTTAGACCATTTCATTTTGTTATTTAATTTTATCTGTCATCCCCGTGCTATCACTCTCCGATGAATACATTAGCTTGGTCCCGTCTACTAAACTTCCGACTCCTTTACAGATCCCTGTTTGCCATCTAGGAATTTTAAATTCAACATAACTAAAAACAAACTTCTGATTTCTCACCCACTTTCCCCACTCTTCTTCCTAAAGTTCACCCATTTCTGTGATGACAACTCCACCTTTTCCATCGTTCAGGCCTCAAACCCTGGAGCCCTGCACAGCTGCTCAGTCAGCAGATTCTGTGGCCACCCCTTCGGAACACGTGCCCTGTGTGAGCTCATGCCCCTCTACCAAGCCACCACCATCTCTCCTTTTTAATTTGCAGTAGCCTTTTAACAGGTTTCCTTGCTTTTGACCTTGCCTCCTTCTGTGTATTTTCAACACCGTCGTCAGACTGCCCCTTCCGTAGACGAGGGCGATCCCTCACTCTCTTTGTGTCTGTGTACATGGCGCCTTCTTCCCACTGAGGCGTTCTCAAACCTCTCTGTGTAAGACAGCAAACCTCTGCCCTGGCATCCTCACACCTTGTCTTCTGTGGTTTTTCTCCGTCGCATTTACCATCTTATAACACGTTCTATATTTATTTGTTTGTTATATTTTTATGTATCATCACTAGAATTCAAGTTCTACGAGAGTATGCAGTTTATCATCTTTGTTCATTTCTCCATCACCAGTGCCCACAGCAATGTCTGACCTACACGAGGTTCTCAGTAAATGACTGAAGAAAGTGGGGAAGATGCTGTGGGCACCACTGCGGGTTTGTGTTTATAGCTGTGGCTTAGCTTCACCCACACTAGTTTGGATTATTTCCTTGATATAAGTTATCAGATATAGAATTACTAGATCAAGATAGTATAAATCCTTCACCAAATTGTTTCCCAAAGGATTGTAGCAATTTACGATGTTACTAGTTTTATCTGACCCTTGTCACTGCATGCTGTTATTAAGAAACTCTTCGTTGCCAATTTAATATGTAAATTTTAGATACTAGTGAGATTATGTTTTGTCTTAAGTGAAAAATGTTAAAACAGAAAACACAGTTCTGTGAGTTTTCTGTTTATGTGTCACTGAATGTGAGTGTTTCCATGATTTGTATATTCTTTTAAAATTATACTCCCCTTTAATCCTAAAACTCTATATATAGAGGCCAGATCTTGGTGTCAAATAACAGTCTCTAGTAAAAGGAAGGTATGTTCCTTGGAGAAATGGCTGATTCTAGGACTATGGTTGGAAATAGTCAAGATGAGCTTGGAGCATCTTGGATTGTCAGAAAGTGTAGACGTGCTAAAAAAAAAAAAAATTGAGGAGGATATATTAAAGGGACACAGGAGCCATAACTTCAATCCATTCATGAAGGAAACATCAGGCAAATCTCAATAGAGGGACACCCTTTAAAACACTTGCATGGTACTAAAAACCATCAAGTAAAAAACAAAAACAAAACACCAACAAAACAAACAAAAAACAGGGAAAATCTAAGGAACTGTCACAACCAAGAGAAACCTGATAGACAAGTCAATGTAGTCTGGTATCTCAGATGATATCTTAGAGTAGAAAAAAATATTCAGTAAAAACTAAGGAAATCTGAATAAACTGGGCACTTTAGTTAATAATATATTGATATTGGTTAGTGAGTATATCAAATATACCATTGAAGGCAAAATGTCAGCAATGTGGGAAATTGTCTATAAATCTGTAGTGTTCTTAAAAAAAATTAAACAAAAGCAAACAGTATGGATCAATGTGCCACAGAACTGTGGCCTGAGAGCGGCCACATCTCAGAACTGTGGCAGGTCAAGTATGATCCCTGTTGGACCCTAAGAGATCTTCCATCCCCTCAGATCCTACGGACAGCGTCTATCTTCAGACCTGACTGTGGCACGTCTTTGTACACAAGTGGAGTGAGGAGTGGGGAACCATATACAGTGTGTGCTGTATTCCAAGGTAGAACTAGACTTTTCGACACTTGTATAAAGCGAGCAATAATTTCACCAACCTGTATTTGGATTCTTGGAGCGCAGGGAGGGTGTTAACGCTTGTTACATTAAACATACTAGGGACTCCTCAAGTTCTAATAACACTCACTAGAACTTGCCTGTAAGGTGACGAGGACCCAGAACTCTGTAAGGAAAGGTAATAAACTGGTGATGGTTTTAATCCATTTGACTATTACTAAGTCCTTTACTAATTTACAAGGCTAGGTTTTAAATCAATTTAGGAAGCGGGGGTGGGGAGGGATATATCTGCCTGAGTAAAGGGAATCATCGTTCTCACCATGGAAAGTTGGAGACTAGCACATCAAATGACTTTTTTAATATGCACTGATTTAACCTGGGCCTCCCAGCGTTTGCTCCTTTTCCATTACCGAGTTCTAATGGAGCACTTAATGTGTGCCAGGGCATGAGCCTTGCCCTTGTGGAGTTAAATGCTATGGAGAAGGGGGACCAAGGACAAGTGAGCAAACAAAATAATTTCAGATTGTGGCATGTCACGCGCCAGCACTCATGGACCTGATCCAGAGTATGACAGGGGAAGGGACAGAATTGTCAGGCCATCCTAATCAGGGAACTTGGAAAGTTCTTTGAGAAGATGACATTTAGGCAGAAACTTGGCAATGTAAAGCAGCCATCCATAGAAAAAGGGAAGAGCCTTCTAGGAAGAGGAACCAGCCTGGGCACAGTTGATAGATACTTTCTCTAGAACCGCCCTCCCGCTTATCGGCTGTCAGGGCATCAAAACGCCACTTGGCGTGAATGCCTTTTATACCAAATGTGACCAAACAAGATACCACCCACTTCTGTTAAGATTCTATCAAGTGTTGTGCATTCACCACAGGAGGAATAGTCAGCCTAGCGAATCCTTTTTCAAATGCCTTAGAAACTCATAAGGAGCCTGTAACACACTTACTAGTTTAATGCTAATAAATTTGATAGCTAATTTAGAAAAATTCATATTGTGTAAACTTTTTACTTAAGAGAAAACTTCTTTTTATTTTCTTTTACCATAATGGGTCTGAAACTTTATGATCCTATGAAACAAAGTCAGACAGGCAGGATCAGTGTGGTAATTGAAACTTATTTACAGTGGATGGGCTCCCTTATAACTTTGACTTAAACTGTGTAACTAAAACTCGTTTATCTCCATAATATTCTGAAATAAAGAAAAAAAAACTCAGTAGAAATACCAATCTCTGAGCAAAGATTTTTAACATTTCATATTTCTTTTTTTTTTTTTTTTTGTAGAGAGAGTCTCACTTTATCGCCCTCGGTAGAGAGCTGTGGTGTCATACAGCTCATAGCGACCTCCAACTCCTGGGCTTAGGCAATTCTCTTGCCTCAGCCTCCCGAGTAGCCAGGGTTACAAGTGCCCGCCACAATGCCTGGCTATTTTTCAGTTTTGCAGTTCGGCTGAGGCTGGGTTTGAACCCGCCACCTTTGGTATATGGGGGCGGTACCCTACTCGATGAGCCACAGGCACTGCCCAATATTTCATATTTCTGATGATGAGGATTTAGGCTCAAATGTCATGACCTAATTTTTATCAAATTGTTTTTCCTTTTTCCATTGATATGCTTTTATCTCTTTTTAAAAACTTTTTTAAAAATTGTAAAATACTTTATGCATACAAAAAGTAAATATAGTGCATAATTTAATGAATAATTAAATGAAAACACCTAAGCAATCACCCAGCCAGCATATCTATAACATTCATATTTTCCATATCTCCTGTGAATTTCCTAGTTATATTTCTTTTTATTCCTCAACAAGTATCCTATGTTAATTATTTCTTTGTTTTCCTTTATAATTTTATCACATATATGTATCCCTCAACAATAACATATATGTTGTTTAGCCTGCTGGTTTTAAAGTTTTATATGAATGGGATCATTCTGTGTATGTTCTGAAAGTTGATTTATTGCTGTTGTTCAACTATACTGAGGTCTGTTCTTCATTGTACACAACTGTAGTTCATTAATTGTACATGCCAGCAGTGTTCCAACATTTCAATTATATCAGATCCCAGTATACCTGGTATGTTTCTGATGGACACTTGGGTCACGTGTAGGTTTTTCTATTTCAAACAGTGATGCTGTGATTGTTCTTGTACATGTCTCCTGAAACACGTTAATAGAAGTTCGTACAAACTTAACTGTATGTGTTTTATTCAGTAGGAGCACAAACAGATTTTCAGTTTTTCTCAAATATGTTTAATTAGATGAGCCAAATTGACAGTGTAAGAAGTGAAATTGTTACTTCTGTTGAGTACTGGAGGAGATTTCATGGAATTATTATCTCTAAGTTAAAACTCACTTAGATGAGAAACTATGCTTTATGGATTTGTTCCTCCTTTTGTTCTGAATAACATCCAGGTGAAAAATTCGTTCCTGGAGATATTCATTGGACCATTTTATTTATTAATATATCTAATATTTGCACGATCCCGATACTCCATAAGCATTTTTCTGTACAGTATTCTGATTCTATAAACAGCGGAGGAAGTAGGTATTACTGTATTGTTATATAAGTTCTCTTTGAAGCGCTTTTTCTCTTCAAACCCTTTTTCTGGATGCATAAACTGTGAGGATAACAGACTTGCCCAGATTTCACACTCTCTCATTGCTTCGAATATGCTATATACCATTAACACTTTATAAATGCCTTTTACTGGGTATGATAGAGTGGACCAACATGTTATAATATCTCTGAAAATGAATACTGATTGAAATTTAAATTTATTCCCCAGTTCCATCTTTCTTATGCAGAGAAGGAGTTGTTGGAGAGGGAGCCAAGAGGAGAAGCCCATCAGGAAATTCTTAGGCGGGCAGCCAAAGACCTTCCCATCTATACCAGGACCATGTCTGGAGGTGAGTGTCCGTGGCGAACTTGGGAACAGTATCCAAGCAGTATGTTACCGTGAGTGTTAGAAACCATATTTAGATGTCAAACGCTTATTTCAAAATACTGTGTTATTTCTTGGATTGCTATTAAATATTTCCTGTGCAAGTCCATAAAACAGAATGGAAACATAAATAACAAACACTGTGTCAAAGGGATCGCAACTAAATTGGAATTGACTTTTATTCTTTTCTGCCTACTTAGTTGTGACTCAGTGAAGCGTGAGAACTGCGCAAGTTTCCATTTGTAGTAGTATTGACATTTAAAGTTTCAATTATAAACTTTCCTATTTATATTTGATTTAAGGGAACAGTATCTATAGTGAATATAAAATTAATACTTTTGTAGGCTTTTTTCATAACCTTAAAAGAGTAGTTATATGAGTTATGTAAAACATCAATTAGGTAGGGCGGCGCCTGTGGCTCAGTGAGTAGGGCACCGGCCCCATGTACCGAGGGTGGCAGGTTCAAGCCCAGCCCCAGCCAAACTGCAACAACAACAACAACAAAAAAAAATAGTAGGCGCCTGTAGTCCCAGCTATTCAGGAGGCCTGAGGCAAGAGAATCGCCTAAATCAAGAGCTGGAGGTTGCTGTGAGCTGTTATGCTGCGTCACTCTACCGAGGGCGACAAAGTGAGACTCTGTCTCTAAAAAAAAAAACAAACATCAATTAGGTAGGTATAAGAACTATTTTTTTTATCTAATTCTAAAATTTATACTGTTTTTTTTTAACAAATGAACTAAATTAATAAATCTTACTTAGGTCATATTTTTTTAGGTAATTTAACAACTAGTCACTTAAACAACTGACATAAAGGGACTTTTGATACTTGCCTACCAGGAATTTTCACCCAGAAATTTTGTAACTTTATACCTGAGCTGTCAATAGGAAATTTAAGACCCCTAGCAATAAATTACTGCTTGAGTTTCCAAAGCTAGTTATTGACAGTACAAGGTGCAAAGAAACAAAAAAACAGGTCATCTCTTTCCTAGTCCAACTTAAAAGGTTTTTGACACATAGCAAGGTACAGGAAATAAATGGGTGTAACTGAGGGAGACGTTCCGATTATTGTGATGGAAATGGACATGTTTGTACCCTTTGTGAGCCTCATACTGACAACTGAGAATGACTTAGGAAATTTTCATCAGGAGATTCTCTGCTCTTGGGAAACCTCTCTAGAGAACTGTGGCTGTAGGCGAGGCAGTCCATTTTTGTATTTAAGCAGAGTCAAATATCTTATTTTTACCAAATTTGAATTCTGTGTGCTTTTAGGAATTTAAAAGCGGAGAGATGATAAAAGCCATTTCGTTGTATATTCAATTCAGTGTTAATGTAACACTAAGAGGAGCTTTTTGTTCCTAGCAATCCGATATTGTGACAGATGCCAACTCATAAAACCAGATCGCTGCCACCACTGTTCCGTCTGTGATAAGTAAGGAAACCTTTAATTTCCAAAATACCTACATGCTGGTGGTCTTTTCATGCAGTGTTTCTTTTCTCCCTGTTCTCCATATTATGTCTTTCTTACTCACACGTCTCAGATTGTTATTTAGGAAATACAATCAGTATATTAATGCCAGTGTGGCACAGAGCCACAATCAACTTTCCCTTTCCCTCCAGATCCACGTGAATGGGTTTCCCCAGTTCTGACTCGGCTAGTTCAGTTCAGCAACACTTTTTCTATGAGTGTTTCCCATCGTTATTCAGATACCTCAGTTGATTCCATGACAGTCAGATGTTGTAAGGTATTTAATATACTACACAGACAGTATTATATGGCTTAAGAATTAATATTAAAGAAAAAGTTTTATCCAAACTTAAGGTAAATCTGTTGTGTTTTGTACTTTCTTTAGCATAAGATTGTTGTATACTATGTATTACCTTATTACGTTGTTTTTAGAAAATAAGTTGATTTACATCCTAAAACATGTATATGTTGAATTTAAAGTTCTACTATTATATGTTAACTAGACTTTGCTGTAGTGTTTATTTTAAATAAGAATTTTTGCAGTTATTCATGTTTTCAATAAGTAAATCATTCTGCAGTATTTTACTTGTCAAAACTCTGAAATAACCAGATTTTATTTTCTTTTTATAATTTAATGTGATTAAAATTTTGTGGGATGTTGGGTTTTGTGTTTTGTTTTGTTTTCTAGATGTATTTTAAAGATGGATCATCATTGCCCGTGGTGAGTATAACTCTATACTTAAATATGTTTCAGTTTCTTATAAATTTTAACACATTGAATTACATCTATGTAAATTTTTTTACAAATGAAATATTACCTTAGCTTACCTGGGAGATAATTTCAGATTTAGTTTGTGATATTTGTTTAATTAGGAGAATTTCTAAGAAATAATTTTATAACCAGCTGGTTAACATTATAAAAGTTAATTTAGCATGTAAGTTCAGAACAAAGGGCTTTCTTTGTATGTATCTGCATAAGCACAGAGATTCTAAAATAGTTCACAGAAATAATACAGAAAGATGTACACATAAATTACATTAGATACATCAGTGGGAGTTCTAATGAAGAATTAAGTCATCTAAAATTTTAACAATTTGGCTGGGTACAGTGGTTTATGCCTCTAATCCTAGCACTCTGAGAGGCCTAGGTGGGAGGATTGCTTGAGCTCATGAGTTTGAGACCAGCCTGAGTAAGAGCAGGACTTCATCTCCACTAAAAAACAAAAAAACCCAACTAGTCTGGCATTGTGGTGGGAGCCTATAGTCCCAGCTACTCTAGAGGCAAGAGGATGGCTTGAGCTTAAGAGTTTAAGGTTGCTGTGAGCTATGACAACACAGCACTCAACCAGGGTAACAGAGTGAGACTCTGTCTCAAATTATATAAATAAATAAAGTTTTAACAATTTATTTTAAGGAGTATAACAGCAAAATATACATATAGGTTTAAACAAGACTTTTCCAGTCCATAAATATTATTAATTTTGTCTTGTATTTTTAAGTCATGGAATTAGGTAATTTAGAGGATTATTTGAAAGATCTGATTCCTGCAGCTTGATTTTCTTGCCTTTTCCTGCGTTTTTCATGTCCATGTGCACCTGTCTCTGACAACCATGCTAAGGTTTGCCAGCCAGGCTGGATTTGGCCATTAATCGTACTTACTCTACAAGCCTTATATATCATTTCAGGTGCACATACCCACAAGTCCATCCTAGGTATAAGTTGAACCACAAGCTGCATTTTATGCTGAACTTGAGCAACATAAGTTGCAATTCTTACAATTCTAGAGAGAAGAAGCTCAGATTCAGAAGAAGTCTTCTTCCTTCTCAAATTTAGTCAACACAGCAATAGGCAGTCAAAATGTCAAAGCAAAACCTGTCTTGAAGAGACTAAAGTATTATGCAAAATAAATATTATTACTAGATTTCATACACACACACACAGTATGTGCATAAACTCTACGTATATACACACCCATCTCTAAAATGCTTGTTCTTTATTCACTTTCTCGTGTGTTTCCTGGCTCTGACCTGGCAAATTATACCACCCTCTCAAGTAGAAGTTAAAGGTAAAGTAGATGTTATAAAATCTAGGATCAAAATCATTTTCTTTCTATAAAAATGATCTTCATTATTTAACACAAAAACTACATTCCTGTAGGAAGAGGAATAGTCTGCCTGCTCCCTTCAGATTTTCTCCTTGTCCACAAGAGTCATTGTTATACCCACATTATCCAAAGTCTTACACGACACTAGCTTTTGCCTTCTCAGTCTTTCCTCTTTAAATGACACAAGTAATCAAAGGGAATACACTGTATCCTTTTGAGACAGAAAACATTTAGAGTAGGCTAATTGTTTCCAATATGATTTCATGCCATTATTTCATTCCAGTGCCATAAAAGACAGTCTCAGCCCTTGGTTTGCATTCCCACCGGAACCTCTAATGTGCAAATATTACTGTTTTTATACAGCATGCACCTATAATTTTTGGCCTTTTTATGAATTCATTTCCCATATACAAGACCTTTAAGTTAAAAAAAATGTTAAATCTAATACTCTTCCATACCTTATAGATTTTTAAGTAAAAAATGTAATTTCTTTGTGAACATAATTTCATGTGAAAAATTTAGAAGGAAAAATATTTTATTAGCAAAGTCAGTAGAGAGTGAGATTATTTGACCAACCTTAGAGTGGGAACAAGGACATCTGAGGAAAGAAAACAATGCGTGTATGTTCCATGCGGTACGTTCATTGTGCCAGTTACTCAAGAGTCAACTCCACCAGCGAAGGCCTGGCCCGCTCCACATAGGTGACGCATCACATTGACACAAGGTGATCGAGCCACTGATGTCCTTGCTTTTAAGATAAGGAGGGAAAAAACTGAGATAGAAAGTATGACTATAAAATGCGTTGTATTGGGCAGCGCCTGTGGCTCAAGGAGTAGGGCACTGCCCCATATACCAGAGGTGGCGGGTTCAAACCTGGCCCCGGTCCAAAAGCTGTAAAATGAGTTGTATTTATATTAATATGATTATATTAATTAATATGTTTGAGTTTTAATTCTCTCCCTCAGTATAATGATTTTAGCCTAAGAACTGCAAAAGTTAAAAAATTTCCATATTTGGAATCATAGAACATAAGACTGGCTTCCAGAGATGACCTCAGAATTCTTATTTTACAGATAAGGAAAATGAAATTCTGATAAACTGTTTCACTCCATTGGGGCCGCATAATTAATGGTCAAAGGGGTATTATGACCCTGGCTGTCTGACCCCCGGTTCTATTTTTTTTTCTTAAACCTCCAATTTAATGTGTTTTGACAGTCTGGTTGCGTCAGTAAGGCATGCAAAGTGCAGTTTGTGAAGACGTTTCATCCAATTGAGGAAAACGTCAAAGATTTTAACTTAATCACTGTTGGAAATCAAACCCAAAGATAACGTAGAGCAGTGGTTCTCAACCTTCCTAATGCCAAGATCCTTTAATACAGTTCCTGTGGGCCGAGACCCTTTAATACAGTTCCTGTGGGCCGAGACCCTTTAATACAGTTCCTGTGGGTCGCAACCACAGGTTGAGAACGGCTGACGGAGGGGAAGGACTTAGCCAGACTTAAGTTTCTTGTAAGCTCTATCCTTTCATGGGTGTGTTTATTTGTAAATTTGGATACGAAAAATCATTGTTCATGACTGATTAAAGCAAAATTAAGTATAATAATGTTTAAATATAGACAAATCTCTTCGTAGTGAAATAGATTTTTTAATGTTTGTACAAAGAAATCTTATGAGTTATACATAAAGAGATGCCAATAAATTTAAAATGAGAAGCAACTAAACACTGTGTTTAGTTGAGCATATACATACCTCCATGGAAGATATGAAATTCACTGAGAATATTTTTGTTTTGTTGACAGGGTGAACAACTGTGTTGGATTTTCAAATTATAAATTCTTTCTCCTTTTCTTGGCTTATTCTCTACTCTACTGCCTTTTTATTGCGGCTACGGATTTACAGTATTTTATCAAATTTTGGACAGTAAGTCATAACCTTGGTGATTCTTTTTTAGTGTACAAAAGTATGTAATATAGATTTTTCAGTAGAGAACTATTTCACATACTGATTTTATAGTAGAGAGCTAATTGGTATCAGTCAGTCGTCATTATTCACAGATTCTTTTCTTCAGTAATTTTCCTACTCCATTAAACTGTATTTGCAACCCCCAAGTCAGTGCCAACAGAGCTTTTGTGGTCGTCTGCAGACATTTGCACGGTGGCAAAAAATTTGAGCTGGCCTCTGTGCACACTTCCCAGTTGAGGTTGAACAGGTGACACTCGGCCTTCTTGTTTCAGCTCTCACACTGTAAACAGGTGTGCTTTTCATAGTCATTGTAGTGCCATGTTTTTTTTTTTTTTGCCTTTTTGTGCTTTTTATTGATTTTGCTGTTAAAGTGGTCCTCAAGTGTAATGCTAAAGTGTGGTCTAGTGTTTCTAAACAGAAGATTCCTGTGTCTTATGGACAAAACACATGTGTTACATAAGCTTAATTCAGGCATGAGTTGAGGCACTTTCAACATGAGCTTTATATTAATGAATCAGCAATATATATTAAATGAGGTGCCTTTCAGCAGAAACACACATAAAACAAGGTTCTATTATTATTATTGATCAGCTGATGAAGATCTTGTGACCAGAGAGGCCCATGGAAACCTAACCCTGTGTGTTCCTGGGGAGCAATGGTTCAGCATTCAAAAGCTCAGTGTTCGTGGTAATGTTCTAAAACATGACCACTGCGAACAATGGGGATTGACCATATAAGTTCTTTTTCAAATTTGAAAATAGAAGCGTTTTCTTTATGTGTAACAAGATTATTTTTTAAATAATTATGTCTGTAATATCCTGATTTTTTATTAGGTATTGCTTGGTTAGGTTTTAGGCAATTCATTTGTTTTCTGCACTAAATATTTTAAATGTTGGCAAGACATAAATCTAAACTGAATATTATAAATACCCAGATAGCCTCCTTGTGAACACCAAATGATGATAAAAAGTCATTTATCTCTATCTAGGATTGCTTTATTATTTTCATTACATTATCCTTTATTGTAAAAATTTCTGAATGGCGAGATCATGTATGTGAGGTTTGAGCCAAATTCAATGCCAAAGCATTATTGAATGCCTCTTGTGTGGCCGTTACATTGCTAAGCTCTAGGGTCCTAGCATTCAAGGACACCAGCTTAAAGAATGATCCCCAGTGAATATCTGGGAGACCTTACTGCTGCTCATTCCTATGCATGGTCTTAGTTTCAAAACCCAAATATATCTGGAAAGGAACTACCAAAGTTTCCACTGTGCAGACCCTGCTGTTAAAACCTATCAGTGATATGTGCATCAATCTGTCAGGGACTTGAAACATCATGACCTTTTTCCAGAAGGGCCACTGCATAGCAGCTCTGGTGCTGTGTCCAGAGCCTCCAGCCCTCCACTCCAGAGCCAGTCTCTTTGGACCTGCAAACAGTGACAGTCCAACTGGCTTTGCTCTGAAATGGACGCATGGATGTTGTAAAGTGTATTTTACACAGGTGTTCTGTGCTAAGGTTGATCTTTTCTGTGATCTTTTCTATTATTTATAATAGCGTGAACCATTATGTGAATGTGTTGTTCTCTGTATTCTTTTAGTTGACACTGTTGTTTGTAGTAGTGTAAAACACCAATGAGAACAGTAGCTAAATTCTGCCAGTTAACCATCACTTTCTGGCATTGTAATAAAACTCTTTAAACATTTGTGACTTTATAGCATTTTACAAAACATTCAGGGAATAAATTTAAAACCATATTTTATAGTTCTATCTTGCTTTCTGCTGTTATCATTTACACTACTGCCATAATTTCCTATGGTTTGTTTATGCAAAATAAGATAAATATTCTAAATTTTAATATCATTTCCATATACAGGGTAGACATGAAGTTCATGTGCAGTTTACTCTGTTAAACTATTTTAAATTGCACATGAACTTTATGTCCACCCTGTATATTCATATTTCAGCATTTATTTTAATCTGATGAAGTATATATTTTCCCCAAGGTTTTAATACAAAGCCACATATCTTTCTCCATATCTGAATTTAAGAAAATTCAAAAAAAGAAAATCTTACTGATTTACTTATAAAAGTAGGGGAATACATATCCCTTTGACAAAACATTTTATTTTCTTCCTTTCTTTATAGAATGGCCTACCTGATACTCAAGCCAAGTTCCATATTATGTTTTTATTCTTTGCTGCAGCTATGTTTTCTGTCAGCTTGTTTTCTCTGTTTGGCTATCATTGTTGGCTTGTCAGCAAAAATAAGTCTACGTTAGGTGAGTATCCAGCTATTATATAACAGTTGACAGAACTTTAAATCCATAGATAATAATTGCCAGTTGTCACCTGAGTAAATGCCAAGTTGTCCTGAAGTGGTAAAATCATTCTTCTTTCCCACATTTTTTGTAGAATATCACTTAGATACACTCAAGTTCACTCATTCCATACATTTGCTGATTGCCATTGTCTGGAAAGCATTACGTATTAACATACATGATGGTGACCAAGGGCAGAACACTCTAGTGAGGGGCACAAAAATGAACAACCAAACATAAAAGTAACTACAAAATACAAAGTTCTTTGAAGGAAATGAACAAGATGCTGAGGTGTGAATAAAGGAGTGAGGATGGTGGAAGGGAACCTATTTAGAATGAGTGGTCAGAGAAGAGCTCATCCCAACAAAACAGGACTTAACCAAAGAAGTCAGCCATGGAAAGAGAAAATAATATGTTTAAAAGCCCTACAGACACGAAACGGCAACAAAAGCAGTGCTTAGAGGGAACCGTATAGCTGTAAATACCTATATGTGAAAAGGAGAACTATCTCTATTAAAAACTTTACCCTTAAGGAGTAGAAAAAGAAGAGCAAAATAAAACCAAAGCCAGCAGAAGGAAGGAAATAAAGATAGGAGATCAACTATGAAACCGGTAGTTGGTTCTTTAACAATATCAACAAATTTAACAACCCTTGGCTAGCAAGAAAAAAAGAAGACTCATCACAAAAATCAGAAATGAAAGTGGGGATATTACTACTGATTTTATAAAAATAAAAAGGATTATAAGAAAATAAGTATACTTCAAAAAAACTATGGAAGCTAGATGAAATGGAAAGATTACTAGAAACATACAAACTGACTAAAGAAAAAATGGAAAATCAGAACAGACCTATAACAAGAGATTGCATCAGTAATCAAAAGCTTATGATGAAGAAAAGCCCAAAACAGAATAACTTCACTGGTAAATTTTAGCAAACATTTAAGGAAGAATTAACTCAAAATCTTCTCAAACTCTGCTAAAAATTAGAAGAGAAGAGAAAGAAACTTTTCCTAACTCAGTCTGGAGATCAGCATTGCCCTAGTCCTGAAACCAGAGACATCATAAGAAAACTATAGACCCCTACCCCTTATGTATATGGGTGCAGTGATCCTGGATATTCCAAATCCAGCAATAGATCAAAATTACTATACACAAATCAAGTAGGATTTGTTCCAAAAATGCAAGGGTGTTTCTATATGTAAAAATCAATCAGTGGTAATATACCACATTAATAGAATGAAGGAAAAAACACACGATCATCTCAATTGATGCAGAAAAGTGGCAAAAAACCAACATCCTGGCTCAGCACCTGTAGCTCAGCAGCTAGGGCGCCAGCCACATACAGGTGCTGGAGTTGGCAGGTTCAAATCCAGACCAGGTCTGCCAAACAACAATGATAACTACAACCAAAAAATAGCCAGGTGTTGTGGCAGGCGCCTGTAGTCCTAGCTACTTGGGAGGCTGAGGCAAGAGAATTGCTTAAGCCCAGGAGTTTGAGGTTGCTGTGAGCTGTGACACCACGGCACACTATCCAGGGCAACATAGTGAGACTCTGTCTTCAAAAAAAAATCCAACATCCTTTCATTATTAGGAAAAAAAATCACACTTGTAAAACTAGGAACAGAGGGGAGCTTCCTCAACCTGGTTATGGGACAATGGGCATTTATAAGAAATAACATAATCAGCAGTGAAAAACGGAAAGGTTTGCTCCTAAGATCAGGAACTAAACAAGGATGCCCTTTTTCACTATTGCTATTCCATATTGTACTGGAAGTTCTAGCCAGAGTAATTAGTTAAGAAAAAGAAATAAAGTTACCCAAAAGAAATGAGTAAGACTAAACTTACGACAGGTTCTTTTATATGGAAAACCCTAAAGAATTCGCAATAAAAGCTGCTAGCTAATAAACAAAATCTGAAAAGTTGCACGATTTAAGATCAGTGTGGAGAAAAATCAATTGTATTTCCAAACACTAGCAATAAACCATCCAAAAAAAAAGAAATTAAGAAAACAATCCCATTTTAAAAGCACTCAAAAAATAAAATACTCAGGAATAAATCTACCAAGGAGGTGCAATATTAGCATACTGAAAACTATAAAACAACACCGAAAGAAATTCAAGAAAACTTTCCATGTTCATGGACTGGAGGACCTAAGATTGTTAATATAGTAATATTACACAAAGTGATTTGCAGATTTAGTGCAATTTTCTTTTTTGAGTGAGAGAGAGAGAGAATCTCACTCTGTTGCATGGGCTAAAGTCAGTGGTGTCATTATAGCTCACTGCAACCTCAAACTCCTGGGCTCAAGTGATCCTTCTGCCTCAGCCTTTTGAGTAGCTGAGACTAGAGGCACCTCCCCCAGCACCTAATTGTTTTATTGTTTGTAAAGATGAGGTTTCACTTTGTTGCTGAGGCTGGTCTTGAACTCCTGGCCGCAAGCAGTCCTCCTGCTCCTGCTTTGGCCTCCCAAGGTGTTAGGATTCCAGGCACGAACCACTATCGCTGGCCTCAATGCAATTTTAGTGGTCCTTTTGCATAAATTGAAAAGCTGATCCTCAAATTCACGTAGAGGATGAATGCAAGAGGCCCCAAATAGCCAAAATCATAATCACCAGAAGAAGAGCAAAGCTAGAAGACTCACATTCTTGATTTCAAAAGTAAACTACAAAGCTACAGCCATCAAAACAGCGTAGTCCCGGAATAAGGATAGACATGTAGATCCTTGTCATAGAATTGAAAGTCCAGAAGTAAACCCATACGTTTTTTCCAATTGATTTTTGACAAGGATCCCAAGACCATTCAATGAGGAAAGAAAACTATCTTTGACAAATAGTGCTGGGACAGCTCATTATCCACATGGCAAAAAATGAAATTGAAACCCTACCTCATGCCAAATACAGAAATGAACTACAAATGGATAAATGACTGACGTGACAGAGCAAAAACTATAAAACTCTTAGAAGAAAATGTGTGGATAAATCTTTAGGACTTTGAATATGGCAATGAACTCTTAGATATCAAAAGTGTGAGCAACAAAAGAACAAATAGTTAATTTAGACTATCAAAATTAAAAACTGTACATCAAAAGGCATCATTAAGAAAGTACTGAGTCTGTAGAGTGAGAATGATATTTGCAATTCATATATCTGATAAAGGCCTAGTATGCAAATAAATACGCAAAGAAATCTTATGAGTCATCAATAAAAACATAACCCAATTAAAAAATCAGCAAAGGATTTGAATAGATATTTAAAAATAAAGAAAAGATACAAATGATCAATAATCACAGAAAAATGTGTTCAATGTCATTAGTCATTAGGAAAATGCAAATTAAAACCACAGTGAGGTACCTCTTCATACTCACTAGATAGTTACAACAAAGAAACAGAAACAAGGGTTGATGAGGATGCAGAGAAATTGGAACCCTCATAAAATAAAGGCACCCACTGTGAAAGTCAGTTTGGCAATTCTCAACCAAGTTAAACATAGAGTATCCATGTGAGCCAGCAGTTTCATGCCTATGTTTATACCCAAAAGAATTGAAAACAGACTCAAGGGCGGTGCCTATGGCTCAAAAGAGTAGGGCGCCAGCCCCATATGCCAGAGGTGGCGTGTTCAAACCCAGCCCCTGCCAAAAACTGCAAAAAAAAAGAAAACAGAGACTCAAACAGGTTCTTGTATCCCAGTGTTCATAGCACAACCATTCATGTCAGTCAAAAGGTGGAAATAACCCAAATGTCCATCAAAGAATGGAGAAAGTATGGCAAAACTGTGCAGTGGAGTATTACTCAGCCACGAAAAGGAACAAAGTACTGATATAAGCTATAACATGTAGAAGCCTTGAAAACACACTAAGTGAAAGAAGCCGATCACGGAAGATCATTTATTATATGATGCCCAGTTACATAAAATCCATAGAATAGGCGATCTCTTGAAAAAAATCATATTAATGGTTGCCAGGGATGAGGAGAATGGGAGGTTGGGAGTGACAGCTTACTGGGTATGGAGTTTCTTTGGGAGTGATGAAAATATTTATGAACTTGATATAGGAGGCAGCTGCACAAAATTGTGAATATATTAAGCACCACTAAATGCTTTAAAAGGCTAACTTTTTGTTCTCTGAATTTCACCTCAGTTAAAAACAAATAGTCCTGCAGGAAAAGAGGGGAAAAATTAGGAATATTTGAGAAAATTTTTATGTTGTTAGAGCATAGAAAGCTCAAGAATAAGAAATATATTAGGAGGGTTGAAAAGTAAGCAGGGACTCCGCTGTGCAGAGTTTCTGGGCTAAGGTTAGGAGTTTGGGAATGCAGCCAGACTAATACATCCTTATAATCACAAAGGGCCCTTCAAGCTGTGAGATCCGATGATTATAATATATAGTGAAGATTAATTATAGTAGATAGTCAGTTAAAGCTAATTTTTAGCATTCTGGTGACATCTTATTACTACAAATGCTATCAGGGTGAAAATATTTGTATAATAAAGTAATTACTAAGCAAGGTATCTCATTTCAAATTATATGTTGGGCAATTAAATTATAATTCATCAAAAGTAAAATGAATTATTTCTAGACGCTTTTTACTTCCAGAAACTTCTAGATGTAACTTGTAGCATGGAAGGGACTTCCTCTGGAAAGTATGGTCCTATAATTATAAAAATGTTACGCAAGAAGCCATATATCCTAGGATGACGAACACTAAGGATTTTGCAGATTGCCACATTTTTTCCTAGTACCTGACTCTGCTAGTTAGATTTTTCTTTATTAAATGGTGGACAAAAATCATTACCCTTCTCCGTTCATATATTTCATCACAAAATGAAATTTTAGATTTTGTGTTTTAACATTTTCAAGAAGAAAATGTAGCATTATAAAGAGAACACCGATGACCTGGCACAAGTCTCATGTGTCGTTTGTTTGATGTGTGACCTTACGCAAGTCCCAGGGCCTCCTCTGAACATCAGCTTATCAGCTTTCACGTGCAGAGTGAACTCAACCCCCTGCAGCCTCTGCTCTGGACCGGATCCTGCTTTGGACAAAGTAGCTTTAAAGTACATTTTTTAGTCAGCTGGAACAATTTCATGATTAGATGAGATAAAATGTCAGTGATATTAGAAAATGGAGTTTATGGTGTAGACTATACATTATAGTCTCATTTTGATTAAAAAATATAGATTTTTATTTATTCCTATTCATCCATCCATCCATCCACCTGTCTATTAATAAAAAGACCTATAAGATGTAAAGTTTTAATTTGCTACTTTGCATTTTCTAATTTACCATCATAATAAAAAAGTTGTTTAAAAATTAAAATACATATAAATACTTATATCTTTTAAAGCAGGACAGACAACTATATTTCAGGGTTGTTAATAAAGTACTTAAGTACCCACAGGTGGCTAGCCGCTGCTTTTCAGAGTTTCCTCACTTAATGTGATTATTGCTGAATGTTAGGAATTACTAGTAAATATGTTCTTTACTCATGTGGTTGTTTTACGATCTTGTTTTAGAGGCATTCAGAAGTCCCGTGTTTCGACATGGAACAGATAAGAATGGATTCAGCTTGGGTTTCAGTAAAAACATGCGACAAGTTTTTGGTGATGAGAAGAGGTACTGGCTGCTCCCCATTTTCTCAAGGTACTTTGTTGTGAAATTTTTCAGGCTTCAAATTAATGAAAATAATCCAACAAAATTTCAGGAAAAGCCTGTAGTTCCATAGCTCTGTAATTCTGCATAGGGACTCCTACATTTTAAAGTATCATTTTATGATTCACTATTATATTAATGTGGAAATCAGTTAACTTATCATCTTCCTAAACATAAACAACTATATTGAAGCCAAGATCTGATACACGTTTTGCCTGTAATATTAAATGTTCTGCTTTCAGACATCAGAATTTAAGCAGGATTTCACTCTGTTGTCTTTTTTAATGCTACAATTATAAGTTTTAATTTTAATTATAGTCTAGGTGACGGCTGCTCCTTTCCAACTTGCCTTGTTAACCAGGATCCTGAACAACCATCTACTCCTGCGGGACTGAATTCAGCAGCTAAAAAGTAATCTCACATATATATATATATTTATTTATTTTATTTTGTTTTTAAATAATGTATTTTACTCTCTCGTATCCTTTGGTTATGTGTTCCTTAAAAAGCCTTTAAGAACATATGATAATTTACTATTAATACAACGGCTTCCACTTAGGATAAAGAGGGATACACGGGGAGGAGTTTGAATTATGTTTGTAATACTCTTTTATTAGTCTAGGTGGTAGATAAAAGGTGTTAATTTGCAATATATGTTTTGAATGCCTGAAATATATTACCATTTTTTAAATGTCATGCTTAAAAGAAAGACATGTAAGTCAAAATTAGCTCCCATTGCTCGTGTGAGCAAGACAGATAAATCCTCTGACTCTACATCGTCTCCGTGATAACTGGCATAGAGGCCAGCAGGACTTCCCTGGATCAGGACTTTGAAGATCAAATGGAACCCCAGACACCAGCTTGATAATGGCACCAGCAATAGTGCTATAGAAAGACCTCTTACCACTATCTGAGCCATGTCTGTGGAGAGAGAAGGGAAGGGGGTCCTGGAAATTCATTGTCTGGAGACTTTGATCCAGCCTCGAGTTTGTTCTGTTTTCACTCTATCAAGAATTTGAGGACAGCAACAGAAGGACCTGAAATTTGATTCTGAATTTGCTACTAACTGGCAAAAGGAAGAACTACTTAAGCTTTTACATTGCTGGATATGAATTTTCAATGGTTTGAAACGCCAATGTTTGTATCTTTATGCCAGATTTATTTGTGTATGACCATGTCTCTAATCTTTTAAATGGAAGCCAGTAGCAAAAGCCTAACTATAATGTCAATTCTTCCTTAAATTTTAGACATTTTCTTACTTGCTGCAGGGCCACGTACAAGGACCCGCACCAGCATCCCTCCCATTCAGTGAATATTTCTTATTGAACTCAGCACTTTTTCCGGTGGAGCCTTGAGTAACCCCAAAACCCTTCTAAAGGGAGTGTTTCTGGCACCCATTCCAAAATTATAAAAGAGACTATTTGCTACCCCATCCCTAGAGTGAGTGATGTACAGGCCAGACTATCAGTTGGTGAAGGAGCCAGATGTATTATTTCACAGGGGTATTCAAAGATATCAGAAGTTTTTTTAAAACCATGTCATGTCCTGAGAATTTGGCCTTGAAAATTCTACAGAGCTAAATGTTAATGGTTTCTCTTATTAACTCATTGAAGAAAAATCTAGTAAATCTGTAGTCTAATCTAAAAATTACTTAGAATGTTTTCAAGCTTTTATAAAATTTAGTCTTAGTTCACCATAATATTTTTTGCCCCTGTCAACTGGTTTTGTAGTTTAAGAATATTTGGGTTTTAGAGATAATATTTCTCCTACTCAGGGTGCCATGGGGTTTGGGAGAAATCTTAATACTGGCATTGTTACCCAGCTGGATGATCTTGAAGTCAAAGAACTTCTCTAGGCCTCTCTTCCTTTTCCTTAAAATGTTGAGATTTTGAAAGCCTCTATTTTTTTTCCTACAAAATTCTCTTTAGCTCATACAAAATTTCTGTGGCTAGTCCTGCTCTCTGCTGTAGTTCTGAGTTGCACGTCTGCCTGCTTCAGCACACACACTGGGACGACTGAACAGGTTCAAGGCAGAACCTGACATTTATACGCTCACCACAGCCTCAAACCCAGTTCTCCTCTGTCCTTCCGTGTATCAGTTTTAGTGACCTCTTCCTCCCAGGTGTTCAGGACAGCAACTGAGTCATCCAAAAGTCTTAAACACAAGTAAATACCTGGTGTTTACTGCATTTGCAAATCCTGTACTTTCCCACCACCTCCATGGCCGCTTTCCTGGTCCAGGCTCTCTTCCCTCCTCGCGCGGATGTTTTCAGTCATTCCCTAGCTGACCTTCTCAGTTCAGTGCCGCTGTCCCCCAGGCTACTCTCCACCAAGAATGGAAGTCAGATCATCTCACTCGTCTGCTGAAAATTCTATTGGTTTCCCATCTTACTGAGAATAAAAGCAAATGTACGTTCTTACCATCATTATCAGACCATCTGACTTGGCCCCAGACAGCTCTCTGACGTCATTCTTGACCACTTTTGCATCACTCATGATCCTCAACACACAGACCCTGCTGCTGTTCCTCAAATGTACCCACCATGTTCTTTAATGAGTGGCTTCCTACTTGCCAGTTCTCCCCTTCCTTACCATTCTTCTTCCAGATGTTGGGGTGCTCTTTGCCTTCTCTCAGCTTTTGCTTTTTGCTCAGGTGGAACCTCCTAAGAGAGGCCGCCTTCGATAACCCCTTTGTGAAATAGCCACCTACTCCTCTGCTTCCAGTCAGACTGCTTTATATTTTACAATTATTATATCTCTTGTCACCTGACTTATTTTATATATACATATATATATATATATGTATACACACACACACACAGGTATATAATTTATCATTCTTCCTCAGTACCATGAAATTTTTATGAGAAATAAAACTTTTTATTTTGTTTATTGATGTAACAGGTACTCAGGAAATATAGTATTTACTGCTATTCATTGGAGTCCTGTTAGCAGTAATTAATCTGCAAAGAATCCCTAAACCTGGCCCTAGTTAGTATGCTGTTCCTATTAATAACTGTGTAGGAATAATAATTAAAGTAAAATACTATCTCATGATCTTTGCTAGGGGGGAAAAAAGTGAAAGAGATTTTTATTATGAACAGACATGCTTTCAAAATAAGATTTGCTTCCAAAATTTTAATAAGGAGTTGTTAAAGCTACACAAAATTGAAATATTTAAAAAGTTTAGATATGAAGTAATTACTAAGGAATAAAAGCATATCCTTAAATTCCAAAAAAAAGCTACTATATGTGATTGAAGTAAAATGTATAAAATTTTTCTTGAAAGAATTTTAAGTAGTTTTCTCTTGAACGGTATTATATAATAATTACTGTTTCAGAGTGTTCTCAAATGTCACTTTTTTCCTAAGTGAAATATTTTATGTGTATTTTTTATACCATCCAATTTGTTGATATATAACATTTCTACCTGCATTTTAAAGGAATTTTTTCTTTCAAGACTCTTTGACCCCCAAATTGAAGATTGAGTGTGTAATACCTGATAATTTCAGATGTTTTTAAGTCCTGCAAGAGAGTCCTCAAATTTGCTTTTTCAGTTTTGTAGAGGAAGATTTTGGAAGGAATGGTCTTTGTTCAAGACCATTCAGGCCACTTCAGAAACTCTAGGCCAGTTCTTCTCATATTTGTCTCCCTACTGTTCGCGTCATATCTTTTTCCAAATCCACGTATCATTTAACAAAATTAATATTTTTCTTTAACATAGTTCTTTAAATTGGCACTTAAACCTATTTTAAACCAAACTTATACCACTGTCATAAATGAGAAATTAATGTAATTTGCAATAAATAGAATATGACTTTAAAAAATCAAATTGATAATAAAATGTTCTTACTACGTTCTAACTAGATTCCCTTTCTAAATTCTGAGGCTGAAGACGATTCTCTATCTTGAAATTGAACATTTGCCAGAGTTAGACGTTGTCATCTAGTCGTAATAGGAATGAAGAGACTGAGGAAAGAATAGTTTTTTCATTGTGAGCGAAATTATCTTGGGTAATTATTATTACTCCACAGTCATGTGGTATCACAAATGTTTGAGTTCCATACTTTGAAAAACGCTTAACAATACTATCAAAAGTTAGGTTGTAATTATCATTATTTTTCAGTCCTGAAAACCATCAATTTCCTGCGAAGCCATTGAGAGAGTCCCAGAGTCACCTTCTCACTGATTCTCAGTCTTGGACGGAGAGCAGCACAAGCCCAGGAAAATGCAAAGCCGGTAAGGGCGTGCGTGTGCTTGTTTGGCTGTCTTTTGACAGAGTTTACTTTTAAAAGGGGAAAGTGGTGAACAAATTCCATTATGTTACTACAGAATTTCTGTTCCTTTTTTTTTTTAACTTAAAAATAATTTCAGAGTATTAAGGGGGTACAGATGTTTTTGGTTACGTGGATTACTTTTGCAATGCTCGAGTCATGGCTCTCAGTGTGCCCATCACCCAAATAGTGTTCACTGTACCCATTAGGTTGGTTTTTGCTTATCCCCTCCTCTGTCCTCCCCTCCGCCTGACTTCCACTGAGTTTTACTTTGCTCTGTGCACATGTGTTGGTTAGTTCAACTTAATGGTGAGTACATGTGGTATTTGCTTTTCCCTTCTTGATACCCTCCACTTAGGAGAATGGTCTCCAGTGCCATACAGATTGTTGCAAAAGGCATTATCTCATCCTTTTTATGGCTGAGTAGGACTCCATGGTATACATATACCACTCCATGAATTAATGGGCACTTGGGCTGATTCTACATCTTTGTGATTGTGAATTGTGCTGTAATAAACATTCAAGTGAAGTGGTGCCTGTGGCTCAGTGAGTAGGGCGCCGGGCCCATATACCAAGGGTGGCAACGCCCAGCCAAACTGCAAAAAAATAGCCAGGCGTTGTGGCGGGCACCTGTAGTCCCAGCTACTCGGGAGGCTGAGGCAAGAGAATCACCTAAGCCCAAGAGCTGGAGGTTGCTGTGAGCTGTGATGCCACAGCACTCTACTGAGGGTGATAAAGTGAGACTCTGTCTCTAAAAAAAAAAATTCGATACCCAATAGTGGGATTGCTTGATCAAATGGTACGTCTACTTTTAGTAT
>CAUYRH010160236.1:0-21710 GCA_963574655.1 Perodicticus potto
AAGCCCGGGCTGCCAAACAATGACAGCTGCAACAAAAAAAAAAAATGGCCGGGCGTTGTGGCGGGCGCCTGTAGTCTCAGCTACTTGGGAGGCGGAGGCAAGAGACTCGCTTGAGCCCGGGAATTGGAGGTTGCTGTGAGCTGTGATGCCATGGCACTCTATCCAGGGTGACAGCTTGAGGCTCTGTCTCAAAAAAAAAAAAAAAAAATACACAAAGAGCCTACTGGTTAGAGCCCATTTGAATCAGCATATCAAAAAGTTTAAAAAACTGGGCAGTGCCTGTGGCTTAGTGGGTAGGGCGCTGGCCCCATATACCAAGGGTGGTGGGTTCAAACCCGACCCTGGCCGAACTGCAACAAAAAGATAGCCGGATATTGTGGCAGGTGCCTATAGTCCCAGCTCCTTGGGAGGTTGAGGCAAGAGAATTGCCTAAGCCCAGGAGTTGGAGGTTGCCGTGAGCCATGACGCTACAGCATTCTACTGAGGGCGATAAAGTGAGACTCTGTCTCCCCCCCCCCAAAAAAAAATTTAGAAAATAGCTGGAAAACCAGCAGAAATTCCTCCCTCAATTGTGCAGGCAGGAATCGAGGAAAGAAAGGGCTGCCTTGCCTGACATCTTAAAGGTTGCTGGCTCCAACCACCAAACAGGAACATTGTTTTTTTTTTAATTGCAGTTTGGCCAGGGCCAGGTATGAACCTGCCACCCTTGGTATACGGGGCCAGGCCAGCGCTCTACTCACTGAGCCACAGGTGCCAACTCCCCACCCCTGGAACTTTGGAACATTAATCCCACCTCCACCTCCAGCCCCCTGGTTGCCCAATTGTTCATTTGTTACCAGAGAAACATTAACCTTCCCAGTGAGGACACTAGCTGGGCATGGATCCCCTCAGGGTACATCTGAGTGTTTGTTCTTGTTTCCAGGAGGGGAGAGGAACCCACTGGACTGCCCGGGTGGGTCCCCAGATAATGTCAAGACCCATAGTCTCTCCATATACAAAGAAAGGGTTCTTCTGGCTGGATGAGGGAAGTTTTGCAGGGCTTCGGGGCCCATAGGCCTAACTTACTGCCCCATTTAGAGGCACAGACTTCCAGCCCAGAGAGTGGTATAGCCCAATGTCTGCCTGTAGCCAACAGCTGGTAAGCTTTAGAGACTACCCTCCTGGTGACATCATGGTGATCTAGGATTGGCTACTATTTCTATTATTAATCATTAGCTAATTATAATTAATTATCAGCAAAGTACTTAAGATGGTAATTCCTCAATGAATGTAGATATGATAACATTATTATGTTATTATTATTTATTTATCAGTTTCTTCTTAAAAAGTATTTCCTATCCATTCCAGATGTTAGATATGTTTAGTCCAAACCTTTAGGTATGTAGTAAAATTTGATCACTTTGTAAGGAGGGCATGCAAAACAAGTAACTCACTGTAGGGGCAGAAAGGTGTGATACCTTTCCTTGTTTAGCATAAAGATCATGACCAATGCACCTATAAAAAAGACACGTTAGCAAGAGGAAAGTACAAATTTCTTTTTTAAACAAAATTTCCTGTGACACGGGAGCCTTTTCTTCCTCCTGGGGATGGGGCAAGACCTCTCTGGAATGAGGGTCTTCAAAGGAGAAGGGAGAGAGTGACCTTTTGGGTTTGCGTTAGGGGACCAGGAGTCCTAGTTTCTGTGACCCACCTTGAGGAAGTAGGAATTTTGGCTTCTATGACTCTCCTGAGGGGAGGAAGAGGGACAGGAGACAGGAAGATAGGAGCAGGTCAGGGAGACCTGTTTGAGGCCACCCAGCCTCCTGCAGTTCACATACTTTGCATGCCACAGCACCAGGCTTTGGGGTAACATGTTCTGAGCACCAATAAGTCGTGGCAGACACTGTGAAAGGTGCTTCATGGCAGCCTTCTGGGAGGTTCTGCTCTCTTCCCTATTTACAGTAAGGGTCTTGAAGTCAAGACAGAGTAAGCAGCTGGCCCAAGGGCACATCATTAGTTAGTACTGACACTAGGGTGGGGACCCAGGAGGACTTGGCTATAGGACCCTGACTTTAACTGCTGCCTACACAGCAGGAAAATGCAGCCCAGGTTGAGATGAAAGGAGGGTGAGAGGCAAGGAGGGGAAGACTAGAGCCGGAGGAAGCCCGAGGCTGTGTTTGTGAACGGTCCCTGCAGCTGGCACATTGACTCTGTTCATCCTGACCAGCTGGGCCCAGAGGCAGAGGCGGAAGGAGGGCACAAGAAAACCCAGCTAGCTGGGCAGGGGTCAGGGGTCAGGGGCTGGGGAGCACAGAAGAACAAAGGAAAGTGAAACTGTTGTATTCTCTAAGGAGTTCCTGCCATGACCTATTCTTAGATCTGGAAGGAGGAATGGACCCCCCCTGGAAGAGCACATTCCACAAGTCTTCTGGGCTATTGTTTTGGTGAGTACAGATGGTCTCCAACTTGTAATGCTTTGACTTATGATATTTCAACTTTAGGATGGTGCCAAAGTGATCCACTTTCAGCAGAAATCGTACTTTTTTTTTTTTTTTTGAGACAGAGTCTTACTCTGTTGCCCTGGGTAGAGTGCTGTAGCGTCATCTTAGGTCACAGCAACCTCAAAATCTTGGACTTGAGCAATCCTCCTGCCTTAGCCTCCTGAGTAGCTGGGATTATAGGAATGCACCACTAGGCCTGGCTGGTTTTTCTGTTTGTTTGTTTGTTTTTTTTCATTCTGGCTTTGATTTTTATTGAGATCAAGAGGCAAAGAGGAATGGAGGGGCTGGCTGGGAGAGGGTAGTTTTTCTGTTTTTAACAGAGATGGGGGTCTTGCTTTTGCTCAGGCTGCTCTCAAACTCCTGAGCTCAAGTGATCTACCCAACTGGACCTCCCAAAGTGCCAGGATTATAGGTGTGAGCCACTGCGTCAAGCCACTGGTTGATTCTTCTACCTCCTTTTTCCTGTGTTTACAGGAGGAGCCTAGACATTGGTAGGAGGTGGGAGACATTTGTTTTTGTGACCACTCAAAATGAAAGGGAGCTGATTCTGGAATGTTTGGTCCATGGCACAGAATTCGAACTTACAGTAGCAGTCATTGCTGACCCAGCCAGGCTCCATGAATACTCCTCCGTAAGCTTTAAAATGCAGGAAATAATGCCTCATGTTCCAGTTGCTCTGCACTTTATCTGGTCCCTGTGAAAATAATTACTGGCTGATGATCTTTTTAGCAAGGTTCCCAAATACTTAGAATATTGCTTTAGCCTTCCAGAGACCCGTGTGCTTGACTCAGGCATCAGAACCTATGGAACCCTTGGTGATCATGGAAAAGAAAATTGCCTGTATCCTGTTGTTTTCTGGGATCCCGTGTGTTAGATAAATGCACAACTTCGTCTCCCTATCCCGATTATCCACTGAAAAGCTCAAACTTATGGTCCGCCCCCTACGGCTCTTGGAACCAGACCAGTAACACCTTATTGGCTGTTCCACTCTCCCGTCACCTCCCCTAACCGAACCTACATAAGGTGCCCCTGTCTTTTGTTCCTTCTCTTCCTCTTCTTCTCCTCATCCTCTCTGTCTTCTCTCCCTCCTCCCCCCCCGTGTGTCTTCTCTCTCTCTCTCTCTCTCTCTCTCCCCCTTCTTCTCTCTTCCCCTGTTTCTCTCTCTCTCTCCCCTCCTCCTTAATGCTGCTCTGCAGCTTCCCCCACCAATAAAGACCTTTCGTACAAGCCTTGGTGGTCTGTGAAGTTTATGCCGGTCGAGTGCCCCCCTTTCACCGTGGTTGTGTCAGAAACCAGCCAGCACGGAAGTGTAGAAGAGGCTATTGCCCAAGAGGAAGGCAGGCTCACCAGCTCTCTCTGATCCTCTGTCCTGTACCATTTTCTTCCACCCCTTCTCCCCACAGCAGCGATCCTCTTTATCTCATTATGTGTGTGTGTGTGCCTGTGTGCGCATGTGTGTGCTCTTGTGCTTTTTCTTGACTGTGAGCAACTTGTTCGGAGCTGAACTCCAGCCCGTGGCCCAGGTCTTGCTTAGAGCAGGCCCTTGCCCACCTCTGGCCTCCCCTACCCTGTCCTGGTTCTGTCTGGACTTCACTGCCTCCTCGCCTCTGTCACGCCTCCCATCTTTCCATGTGGATGGTGCTGGAATGCCAAGGGGCCATTTGAAGTCTTCTGTTGTGACCGCTGACCTCTGGGGCCTCCAAGATGTCTATCTGCCCTGGGGCTTATCTTGGTGTTTGCTTTCACTGCTCTTAGGCTTCGCTGGGAATGGCTTTCATCATGTCCGACTGTGGGCTCTGCGAGTTCTCACCTTCCTTGCTGGGGGTGGGGAGAGTGCCACAGAGATAACAGAAGAACGAGGAAGTGGGTGGTGGTAAGCGGGAGGACACCAACCCCCTACCTCCCTAAGGGGCCTTCCGGGGGCAGCTTGACAGTCAATGTGTGACCTTTGGTCCCTACAGTCTCCATCCCCCATGGCCAGCAGTGTCCCAGATGAGCTGCACAGCTCTTAGGATATGGGAGTGGGGTGGGACTGAGTGACCACTTCCAGCAGGTGTTTGGGAAACTTGTGCTGTTTGGGAGGCAATGTGCGGTCATTGGACAGATCTGGTTTTGGAGTCAGTTAGACTTGGGGGAGCCCACTGGCACTGCCACTATCTCAAGCACCACTTTGGGAAAGTGGCCTTTATTTGTCTGTGCCTTTGTTTTCCTCCTTTGCAAAAGGGAGTCTAACAATTTCCACTTACACAAGAGGATGGGTGCCTTGTGCAATAAATGGGGCCAGGGCTGTGCTGGAATGAATGCATTCCCCCTGTGAGCATGTATTCAGCTCTGTGCCTGGCAATGACAGAAGGTCAAGGCCAGGGACACAGAGCAAGAGTCAGGACCCCAGTGTACAGAGCCTCCAACATGTTCTTGCTGCACTGACCTATCGCTAGCATGGAAGGAGCCCAGGTTTTCTGACTCTGCCCCTCAGCACAAGTATGTGATTAGGATATGCCATTGCGTGTGTGTGTGTGTGTGTGTGTGTGAGAGAGAGAGAGAGAGAGAGAATGAATGGTGGTTTAATGAAGGGAAAGGACCTCCAATAGCCATTTGCCAGCCCAGTTATGTGTCCGTTCACATCACCCAGACCCATCCCACCCCAAACCGAGACTTTGTGTCCTGACCCTGAGTAGACTCTCATCTGGGCACACCAGGGGACGTGTGCCCACATACATGACTGGGGTTGGCCACTACTACCACCTGAGGCTCAAGCTGCCCAGAGCCTCATGATCTGCTTAAGACAGCTCTGCTGCATGCCCAGGGTCTGTGCCCTGGAGCTGGAGAACTGAGCTTCAGAAGAATTCATGGTGGTCAGTGTTCCAAGTCAGCTTGGGCAGGGTCTAGTACCCCAGGATCCAATCAAACATAGCCAAGTGCTGCTGTGAGGAGGCATCTGCAGTCAGCTCCATACAGGTTCTTGGTCTCTGCAAGTCGAAGAATGAATCCACGGACCACAGATCCGTGGTAAGACAGAATTTATTCACAAAGAATACAAACTACAAAAACCAAATCTCCTGGCAGAGAGAACCCAGGTGGGGAACAAGCTCTCTTGCTCCCTCTGGGAAGTCTGTCTCTGGGATCTCTGCTCAGGGGTATATATAGTCACAGGGGGTTGTTCTGCTGAACTGGTAGGTCTTCTAAACTTACAGCCCTCCTTCCATTTAGCAGCAGGGGGCCAAACTCTCAGGCCTTGGAAACTTACATGAAATTGACCAGGCCACGAAATTGACCAGCCCTAGAAAAGGTGGGGTTTCTCCTTCAGTGAGTCGGAAGGAGACATCCGGGCACTGGCCATGAAATTGACCAGCCCTAGGTAGGGTTTCTCCTTCCTCCAAGGGAAGGAGACACCAAGGCGCTGGTGTCTCCGCCACAGCAGTTGTCTGGCCCCTCCAGCTACTGGAGCCTCCTAGGGTCCCCACTGCCTACCCTCCAGCCTGCTGCTGGTTCTGCCGGCTGCGCTGCACGAACACGGCCAGTGCTAAGGTGGCAGGTCTTGGCACCACCAGTCCTGTATCAAGCTGACTGTGAATGAAGGAGATCACCCCAGGTAACATAACTGGCCTCATCCAATCAGTTGATGGCCTTAAAGGCAAAAACTGGGGTCTTAGAGAAGAAACGTAGCCTCAAGACTGCAACATTAACTGCTGCCTGAGTTTCTGGCCTGCCAAATTACAAACTTACTAACCCCTACCCTCATGTGAGCCAAGTCACTAAGATAGATCCCTTTATATACAGGCATGCATTGATTAACATCAGGGATATGTTCTCAGAAATTGGTAGTTAGGTGATTTCTTCACTGTGTGAAAATTGTAGTGTGCAGCTGACCCTTAAACAACACAGATCTGAACTGCGTGGGTCCACTTAGATTTTCCTCCACCTCTGTACCTCTGAAACAGCAAGATTAACTCTTCTTACCCAGTCTACTCAGTGTGAAGATAACGAGGCTGAAGAGCTTTACTATGAATTATTTCCACTTAGTGAATAGTAAATATATTTTCTCTCCCTTATAATTTTCTTCTCTTCCTTTTTAATTTTTCTTGAGACAGAGTCTCACTCTGTAGCCCTGGGGAGGGTATTGTGGTGTTATCATAGTTCGCAGCAACCTCAAATTCTCTAGGCTCAATTGATCCTTCTGCTTCAGCTTCCCAAGTAGCTGGGACTACAAGCACCTGCCACAATACCTGGCTGGTTTTTCTGTTTCTTTTTTTTTTGTTTTTTGTTTTTTTTAAGTAGAGACAGGGTCTTGCTCTTGCTTAGGCTGATCCTGAGGTCAAGCAATCCAACTGTCATGGCCTCTCAGAGTGTTAGGATTATAGGCGCGAGCCAGCATGCCTGACCATGATTTTCCTAATATTATTGTAAGAATACAGGATATAGCACATATAACATGCAAAGTATGTGTTCCTCCACTGTTTATGTTACTGGGAAGGCTTCTAGTCAACAGTAGGCTATTAGTAAGTACATTTTGGGGAAATACAAAATTACATTCACATTTTCAACTGTGTGAGGGTGGGCATCCTTAACTCCAAGTTGTTCAAGGGTCCACTATGCTTAGAAACCCAGATGGTGTAGCCTACTACACACCCAGGCTCTGTCCACTGCTCCTAGGCTACACACCTGTACAGCTTATTACTTTGCTGACACTGTAGGCAGTTATAACGTAAGGTATTCGTGTATGTGAACATAACAAAACATAGAAAAAGTAGAGTAAAAATATAGAGTTGTTATCTTACGGGACTACCATTGTACATGTAATTTGTCATTGACCAAAACATTGCCATGTGGCACATAACAATGTTTAAATAAATATAAATACAAAGATATTTTAAGGTGTATAAATATAAATAGCCTGTTGTTCTGTTTCTCTGGAGAACACTGATGATGTACCTCCAGTGCTGCCACCTGACCTGCTGTGGGCTGTGTCCATGCTATTGGCACAGAGAGCTGACATCCCTATGACGTTGGGTTACACTGGGCTGGACCCCTTATCTTAGCACTGCTCTGACCCTTACTAGTAGAAATGGGTTCAAGCTGACATCCCTGGACAGAAGGGGTTTTCTGAAGCCCACCATGCCTTTCTGCAGTTGTTGCCCCAGGGCAGCTCCTGGGCCACGTACAGTGCGGCCCTTCCGATAAAGTTTTATCGGCACAGAACTGCACTCACTCAGCGATTTCTGTGTTGTCTAGGGCTGCTTTTGCACTGCAATGGCAGAATTGAATAGTTGGGCAGAGAGGGATGATTGGAAAGCCTATGGGAGGGAGAACTTCTGGGCTTGATTCCTCAAAACCAACCTTTGAGCGAGCTTCTCCAGCCACCTACAGCTTGAGTGACAATGTCAATGAGTTCTTGGAAGATTTAATGCAGCAGTCCTCAGGCTTGACTTATCAATCATGTAGATTTCCAAGCCCAACCCTAGAGATTCTGAGTCAGAGGTCCAGGCAGGGCTTAGAAATTCAGGTCCCAGTGGGTTTGCTCCCTATAGGATTCTAATGCTGGGAGTCCATGGGCCCAGGATTTAAGAAACCCTGGATTTGGGAAGCCTGGTTTTCCCTCTGTCCAGATGGGCAGGGGGGAAGCCTGGTTTCCCCCTGTCCAGATGGGCAGGGAGATCCCTGCAGGGATGGACACCAGGCCTTTAGGCCGCCCCCATCGCTACCCCCTCACCCCCCATCTATGGATGGCCCCCAGGGGCCCTGCCTTGACTTTATGACCAGAGCTGCTGAGAGCCATAACACGACCTGCTTTGGTCAGTCAAGCCTAGGAGGGCCTGTTTGGTGCTGGCTGGAACTGCCACCAAGATAAGAGATGCCATTCCTAGTGCTAAGCCAGGTCACCTCTTCTCTAGTTCAAGCCCTTTCCCAAGATGGTATCTGAGCCTGCCCAGACCCCACTTTGGGTGGTGGTTCTTTGTTCTTCCTCATCCTGCTGTAGTTGGCACCTGCTTTTCCCTGAACTCGGCCATCCAGTCCCAGAATGAAGCTGCTGCTGCCCTAACCTTAAAATGAGATAGGAGATAAAAAATACGAGACTGCCACTCAAGAGGTCTAGCTAAGGGACCATGGTGAGATCTGGGTGAGACCATGCTGCTTAACTCGGAGCAAATGTGTTGAGAAGTTGCAGGGGAAATACCAGGCTGGGGGTCCCCTCCAAATCCCTCAGTGGAGCTCACTGCTGGCACAGACAGACCAGTTCCTGGAGGAGCAGAGAGAGATGACAGATTGACAAGTCAGCTTATTAACCATTCTCTCTTTATTTACAGCTCCAAAGAGCACATGCATCGTGACATCATAGGACCACCAGAGCATGGCACCCCTCCCTCCCCTCCCACCGCTGTTCCCGCATTCAAAGAGGAACCATGGCTCCCTAAGAAATTTCCCAAGAGTCAGAACACCCTTCGACTTAGGGTCCCTGTCCAGGTGCTGTGCTGCCTCTAAAAGCAAAGACCACCTCCAGCTCAGGAGGCAGGGCCTGGAGCCTGTGGGTTTGTCATTGCTGATAATTAGCATGCCCCGATCATCAAAATGTCCCTGCCTCCCCTTTGCATCCTTGACCTGTGACCCTCAAACTTTATTATGCACAGAACAAACTGGGGACTTGGACCCTAGCTGCAAGGATTCTGGTTCAGTAGGGCTGGGGCAGTAGGCCCAGGATTCTGCATTTCCACCTAGCTCCCAGGGGCTGCTGTTAGTCTGGACTAGAAAGCTTTGGCCTCAGATCCCGAATGGGACCACCTGTTATAAGTTAGAATTCAGAACACACACTCACTGCAATACAAAGCCTTGGTTCTGCAACTACACATCCCTGCCAACTCCCTCCCCAGCATGTATGCACGCACACACAGACACACACACACACATTATTGCCTGTGGGAGTGAAGATTATCATGGAAGTGATAGCACCTCATCCAGCCCCATGATCCCAGCAATGAGGCCCATCCACTGTCTCTCCCAGTGGGTCTTCTTGGCTATTCTGCTGTTTCATAAACATGGACCTTGCATGTATGTTGCCTGTCTCTCCAGCAAAGTGAACCCCATCCCAGGAAGCCAAGAGCCACTTGGCATTAGCTTTTATGGGCGGGTTGAATGTGGCTTAAAGTAAAGATCTCCCTGCAACATCTCAGTGGTGGAAGGTGTTGTGGCTTTGGGGTTTGACTTGTGGCTTTGTCTCTCCTCAAGTGGCAGTGAAGCTGTCATTTTCCCATGAGGCTTGGCTGTCATATCATCAGAGCCTCAGCCCATTTTCAGCAGGCACAGAACCACTCTCTGTGCCTCCAGACAAACCACAGAAAGGCAGCCTCATGAGAACGGTGGGTATCTCCGGGAATGGTGGTAAGCCTCCAGAGGAGGAATGCAGGTGGCCCCGGGGGACAGGCTCAGGCGAAGGGCCCAGTAGTTATTGGTTTCCACTGGGGCCCCTGCTCAGCTCTCCCCCGGGGTATGATTTTAGACTCGAACACCTGTTATTGCAAAGCCACTTACACTTCCAGCTCTGCCTCAGTGCCTCAATTTCCCTGCATGTGCTGCCAGTGGCTGAGGCCAGAGCAGTCTTCCAAACCTTAATGACAGAACCCTGCCCCCTCCTTTCCAATGGGGCATCTCATGGTCCCACTGTTCTATGGAACACACTTCAAGAAGAAGCCTGAATGGTGACTTAGAAATTACTTTTTGGGGGTGGTGTCTGTGGCTCATCGAGTAGGGCACCGGTCCCATATACCAAAGGTGGCGGGTTCAAACCTGGCCTCGGCCAAACTGCAAAACAGAAAAATAGCTGGGTGTTGTGGTGGGCACCTGTAGTGAGACTCTGTCTCTACACCACTGAGATGTTGCAGGGAGATCTTTACTTTAAGCCACATTCAGCCAATTCAAAAGTAATTTTTTTTTTTGAGACAGAGTCCCACTATGTTGCCCTCAGTAGAGTGCCATGGCATCACAGTTCACAGCAGCCTCAGACTCTTGGGCTTAAGTGATTCTCTTGCTTCAGCCTCCCAAGTAGCTGGGACTACAGGTGCCACCACAACACCCAGCTATTTTTTTGTTGTTATTGCCATTGCTGTTTAGCTGGCTGGGGCCGGATTCGCCAGCCCCGGTGTATGTGGTTGGTGCCATAACCAATATGCTACAGGAGCTGAGCCAGAAATTACCTTTGAGTGTGTTATAGATTATTGTTGAAGAACAGAAAGCCTGCTAAAATTCTCCTAGAATAATTAATTAGCTAACATTGGGGATCTATTATGTGCCAGGTACTTCTGTAAACACCTTATAAGAGTTAGTCATTAGCTTCTCACAACACCCCTATGAAGGAAGAGTTATTACCCCCATTTTTCAGATGAAAAAATCAAGGCACAGAGACCTTAAGTGATTGCCCTAAGGTCACCAAGGCGGTGAGAGGTGGAATAGGCTGATTTATCACCAGCTGTACTGCTCCAGATGGTGGGAAGACACAGAGGTTCTCTGCCAGGCTGTGCAGGAAAGTCATCTGCGGAGCTCTGAAAGAACTTGAAGCCCAGACGGATTAAAACAGTGGCTTTGGCTCAGCACCCATAGTTCAGCGGCTAGGGCACCAGCCACATACACCCAGGGCTGGTGGGTTCGAACCTGGCCCAGGGCCTGCCAAATAACAATGACAACAACAACAATAAGTAGCCAGGCGTTGTGGCAGGTGCTTGTAATCCTAGCTACTTGGGAGGCTGAAGCAAGAGAATCTCTTAAGCCCAAGAGTTTGTGGTTGCTGTGAGCTGGGACGCCACGGTACTCTACTGAGGGCAACACAGTCAGACTCTGTCTTAAAAAAACAAAACAAACAAATAAAAATAGAGGCTTTGGAGGTGGGCCACTCATTATTCCAATCTGCAGCCAAGGATAAGAACAAGCAGGCCACAACTCAGCACCCGTAGCACAGTGGTTACGGCGCCAGCCACATACACCAAGGCTGGCAGGTTCAACCCCAGCCCAGGCCAGCTAAACAAAAATGACAACTGCAACAAAAAATAGCTGGGTGCTGTGGCAGGCATGTGTAATCCCAGCTACTTGGGAGGCTAAGGCAAGAGAATCGCTTAAGCCCAGGAGTTTGAGGATGCTGTGAGCTGTGATGCCATAGCTCTCTACTGAGGGGAGCAAGGTGTTTGAAAAATAAAAATAATATTTTGTGATATGTGAGAATTATATGAAATTTAAATCTGTGCCCACGTATAGTTTTGCTTGAACCCAGTCACACTGATTCAATTACATGTTGTCTGTGGCTGCTTCAAGTTATAACAGAGTGGAGAAGTCATGACACAGATACGATGACCAGCAAAGCCTACAATTTTGTGGGGGGTTTTTTTGTGCGTGTGAGACAGAGTCTTCCTTTGTCAACATGTGTAGAATACTGTGGTATCATTGTAGCTCACAGTAACCTCAAACTCTTGGGCTCAAAAGATTCTTTTACCTCAGCCTTCCAAGTAGCTGGGACTATAGGCACCTGCCATGATGCCCAGGTAGTCTTTCTATTTTTAGTACAGATGGGGTCTTGCTCTGGCTCAGACTGGTCTTGAACTCCTGAGCTAAAGCAATTCCCCCCACCTCAGCCTCTCAGAGTGCTAGGATTACAAGCATGAGCCACCATGCCTGGCCAAAGCCTAAAATAATTATTTGGCCCTTCATGATAAAAGTTGTCAAGCTCTGAACTAGAGGGAAATGGCTTCTGAACTGGCAGGATAACTTTAATACAGGCATAAGGAAGAACTTCGTGGTGGAGAAGTTAACTAAACACCTGAGGGGGCTTTGGGATTCCCAACTCTGGAGTTAAGAGAATCCCACCTGTCCATGCCCCTTTGCAAATGTAAAATGGAGGTAGCTAGAGTGCAGAGATGACCCTGAATTTCCAGCCATGTGACTTTCCTATTCCTTGTTGGCACTGATAGTTCTGTGGGCCTTTCAGCTTCTTCCAGACCTTCTGTGTTTCCATTGCTGATGTCCTGGGGCCATCCTAACCCCTGCCCCCCAACCATAGCAGTGCTGACTTTTCTGGTGCAGCTGCCCCCTTAGGGTTCTATCTCCACGGAGCCAGTCCAATCCTGAAGCAGCACATAAGGTCCATGAAACATGCAGGCCGTCTGGTTCAAGTACAAAGCAGCTAGCAGATCTGCTTTCCAGCTAACCTGCTTTGATCTCTTTCAGTTCCCTTCCCCTCCCCTCTCCCCCTGCAAGACTCCCATGCCCATCAAACTTGAATAGGGAGCAAAGGGCAAGCATATTTGGTTTCTTCTAGATCTGACTGCTTTCCTTGGTGCCTGACCCCTGGACCCTGACTGATTTTCCCAGAGCAGAAAACAGCCCTGGCATCCTGTGGGCAGGGACCATGCCAGTGAGTTATTCAGATGGGGAAGGCTTTTGTCATTTGCAACCTAGTTTGTCCTGGACTAGAGGGTTGACCAGGAGTACAATGCCAGGTGGATGAATTTAAATGGTTCTCCTGAGGTGGCCCTTGGAGCCAGTTCTGTTGGGACAGGTGCTCTGGGTGGGCATTAAGAGTCTGGCCTGTTGGGAGCAGCTAGCTTAGATAGAGAGCACCTCAATCTCAGGGGTGCCCCAGCTTCCCAGTGGGGCTGTGCTGCGTAAGTGTGGGTTGAGTTTGGGGGGCCAAGGGCAAGTGTGTTTTTTGTTTTTAGACAAAAAACATTTGTGCCAATTACCCCTGGATAGAAGCTCTCAGGGCAACTTAAAATTTTGCGTCCCAGGACTGGTAAGCAGGACCACAGGGACCTAAGGGACAATATTATTGTTTTCCCCAAACACTTCATATCTCAAAATATCCACTATCAGAAGGCAGGGACCAATATGCCCAATTCATTTTTTACAAGCCTTTGCCCAGAGAATACTTAGGCAGAGAACAGTCAAGTTATTCCAGCCACCAGGAAGGAACTATCAAGGAGTGTGGCTTTCCCACTGAAAGCCTTGGAGAGCCTGGAGAGTTGCGGAGAAACAAGAAGTGGGCCTTGGAGCTCTATCCCTTGGCTGGGGTCCAGATCCAGGCTCTGCCATATCCTTCTTCCTTGGAATCTCTCAGTGGGGCCCCAGCAGACTTGGCAGGCCCTGGGAGCTTGTTAGAAAAGCAAAATCCACTGAAACAGAATCTGCATCATAACCCAATCCCTGGTGACTCACATATTTTAAGGTTCAAGTGGCATTCATCTGGGACGCTGGGCAATCGTTTAACTCAACTGTGCCTCAGTGTCCTCACTTGTAACATAGTGATAATACTCCTTGAAAAGGTTGTGAGAATTCAGTGAGATAATGTGTTCCACGAGCTTAGCACAGCGGTGAGACCATAGGAGGTGTTCCATGTTCATCTCCTGTTCTTGGGTTCCCTTCTTTCTGAGAGTTAATATTTCTACTCCACTCTCAAAAAACTTCCTCTTGGCTTTGAACTTGAAGCTGTTGCAGTGCTGCTGTCAGGCAGTAGAGGGCACTCTCGGCGTTGCCGTGGAGAGTCCGGTCACGCGGGATGCGCTGGCCGAGTGTGTGTGGACGGTGGGTGCCCGTGTGCTGCTGTCTGGTTCCTGGGCAGGGGCAGCTCGTCCACCGGGCAGCTCCCTTCCTGGCACTAAGTGTCCTTAGCGAGAGCCTGCAGCCTTAACCATCTGGTCCCCCATTTGATCTCCATTGCTAAATTATAAACAAATCCACCCGACTTCTCCAAACCTCCCGGGCTCAGTCCCCAGGCGGTGGGGAGGCGCCTCCCGCGGGGTGCTAGACGTTGATGAACGATCCCTGGTCGCCGTTGGCCGTCTCAGGCTCCACGCAGCGCCCCTTCCTCCGTGTGACCCTGCGGTTCCGGTGGAATTTGGCGTAGCAGCGCAGCCCTGGGTCAACGGAGGCAAGAGGGTCAGAGACAGGCCAGAACCCCCTAACCCCCCACGCCTTTCCTTCCCCGTATCTGCGGTCAGCCACGTCTTCTCTCACCCTCCTATATTCTGACCCAGAGGAGCGTAAATGAGACCCGGGGGTGGTGGCGGGGTTGGGGGTGGGAGAAGAATGAACAGATGGAGCACAGAGAAAATGCAGGGCAGAAAAAATATTCAGTACGATACCTAACGGTGCCTACATAGCACACACCTGCTGCACAACACCAAGAGTGAACCCTGATGTAAACCACGGACTTCAGTTAGCAATAATCTGGTATTGATATTGGTTCATCTGTCACCACAAATGTACAATGCTAATGTAAGGTGTTAAAAAAACAAAAAAACTGCATGCAGAGGCGAAGGAGGGTAAATGAGAGCTCTGTACATTCTGTGCAATTTTGCTGTAAACCTAAAACTGCTCTAAAAATAGTCCACAATAACAAAAATGGGGAAGAAAAAAGTTTATTAGATTTTTTTTTTTTTTTTTTTTTTTGCAGTTTTTGGCTGGGGCTGGGTTGGAACCCACCACCTCCAGCATATGGAGCTGGTGCCCTACTCCTTGAGCCACAGGCTTTGCCCTAGAATTTTTTTTTTTAAGTGACTCAAATTCCGCCCTTCTCTATAAAACCCCTCATGGCTGGCCTTGCACTTAAAATAAAACTTAACTTTCAGGCGGCACCCTTAGCTCAGCGAGTAGGGTGCCAGCCCTACATACCAAGGGTGGCAGGTTCAAATCTGGCCCCGCTGAACTGCACAACAAAAAAAAAATAGCCCTTACTTCACAATTACACAATTCATCCATGTAACAAAATCACTTGTAACCCCCTACAGCTATTGGAATAACACACACCTACTTCCTGCTTTGACTTACTAGGCCCTCTGGGACCTGGACCCTGCCACTTGCCTGATGTGCCAGTCTCCTCCTTGCCCTCTAACCCCAGCCAGTCTTGCTTTTCCTCATGTACCAGCCATTTCCTGCCTCAGGACCTTTGCACTTACAGTTCTCATAGCCAGAAATCCCTCCCTCAAGCTCTTTGGACAGTTCCCTCCTTCACAGCCTTTGAGTCTCAAAGACACACTCCCTGGCCACCCTAATTAAAATAGGTCTATTCCTCCTGGCCCAGCAGTGGGAGGGTCGAGGCTGTGGCTTTCTCCATCACACTGTCATCCCCTGACACATATGGGCAGACGTATTTTCCATTTACTGCCACAGAAGGTCACAGCCTCCTGATGGTAGGCGTGCCAGTGTGGCCAGAGAAACTCCTGTGTTTCAGGTTAGGAGTGACCACAGGGAAAGAGAACATCTCCACTTTAAAAGCCACTCTTGTTGTCAGGAGCGTAAAGGACTGCCCAGGAAGTTTGTGCTGAGGGACCTAGAATCTATACCTGGGCCACTGGGCTTTCAGACCTGTGGCCACACCAGTGACATTTGGGAGGGGTGAGGGATTCATGAGCAGGAGTGTTAATGGCTGAAGAGATCTTTTTTTTTTTTTCCTTTATAGCATCCAAAATACTCTTATTGCCAGAATCAAGGTACAGCCCGCTCAGAGCCAGCCTCCTACAGGGCCCACAACTCAGGAACAAAGGGAGAGACAGATGCCAGGTATGTACGCAACAGAGAAAATCCAGCTTCACAGAAACCTTGTGGGACAACAACTCAGCCTAAGTGTGGCTTTGGGACCCCAACCTAGAGGCTGGACCCAACTCTTGGCCTATAGCCAGCTGCCCAGTTGAAGTCCACTGCTACCAGGGAAGGCCCAGACAGTTGTCACAAGAAAACCCCATACAGCATCCCTGGATAGACAGAAAACCCAGAGGGAGGGACTCAGGGTACCTACTCAAGTTTCTGAACTGGTCCCTGCAGACTAAATACTACTCAGCTGCCTGGTGGGAGCAGGGACTGGGCAGGAGACTCAACACCTCTCAGCCCCATGCCAACCCACTTGGGTACAAGAGAGACCCTAGGGCAGAGTGGCAGTGTGATAGTTTCCCTGAATTCCTTTTCTTCACAGGTACCTAGAAGGCCATGGCACTGACCTCTGCCCTCATCCTTGAACTACAGTCCCAGCGTGAAGGCAGCTAGCTTTAATACTGGATCAACAGCACAACTGAGGAGATTAGGGCTCCTGGGACATGGCCTCCAGAACTAGAGGCCCATCTGTTACCCAATCCAGAGCTAAACTGCTCTTGGAGGTGCGGGAGGTAGGAGTGGAGTCAATGTCCCAAGGGGCTAGAAACCATAAAGAACACAATTAACTGTCCCTGCCTACGGGGGATACTTGGCTGCCCCTGAGAAGCCACAGGGAAGCCAGCAGTTCCAGCCACCCATAGCAAGTGGCAGGCCTACCTGTGGCCAGCATGTGGAAAGGGGCCAGAAGCCCATCCCTGGGACCTTTGGGGATAAGACCACACCATAGTAATATTCCTCATAGGAAGGCTGAGGAGCCAGGGCCCAATGGGTGAGTATGAAAAGGCCATAGGAGTAGGAGGAACACGTGGCCCTGGCTGGGGATTAGGGCCAGGGGCCAGCCAATCCACCATACAGTGCCAGTCCTGAGGTCACAATTCCACCATCTGCAGCATTCCTTCTGTCAAGGGTCCCTTGAGTCCAGACTCTGATTTCTTCTGTCTTCACTGTCAGAGAAGGATAAATAGCACTTCTCTGTGGCAGATACTTCACAGCCCCAAATCTAGGGCCTTGAATGGTTTGTCACAAACTTTGCTAAACTTTCTGGGCCACAATTTCCCCAGAGGCCAAAAGAGGCCCTGTGGCCAAGCCATCCAGTAGCCCTGCCTGGTACAAGAATCAGCGCCCGAGAAGCACGTGTTTCAGATAGGCCAGGGTAGTGGCATTGGCCAGCATCTTGGTAGTGCTCGCTACCTGGCAGCTCCTGCAATGACACCTCTTGCTCCGGGAGGTTGCACCAGGCCTGGCACTGCAGGGCACCACAGAGATCTTTTTGAAACCTTCTACAATCCTGGCTAGCTGTGACTGCTGGACTTCAGCACTGGGCTGTGTGCTCAACATTTTGGGATTTCTCAGGAGTCGTTAAGACTGGTTCCCTTAAAGGTTCCTGGACTCCCCAGATCTCTGTGGAGTGAAATTGCCTCCTGGACCAACTTTAACAAGCTGACCATGCTGTGATTTCCACTCTCTAATTTTTTCTGGATATTAAATCTCCAGGAAAGAAGCAAGAGTTTTAGCAGGTCCAACCAGTGCAAGGGGGATGGAATGAATGGACAGGTTTGGATGCAGACACGTTTTTCAGATGCCTGGGAAGCAGCATATACTCCCCCTCCCACCATAGTCCAAGGGAGAAATGAAGGACTCCTAGGCAGAGGGGCCATCCACTGAGCCACCACATTCTCCTCACCCACCCTGGCCTGGATTCCCCTGGACTCAGGTACCCTCTTGCCTGCTGTGTGCCTCAGTCTCCTCCTCTGTGAAATGGGACCCTAACCCTGCACACAGGTAATGGCATCTTACATAAAGTGGCTCCCAGCATTCCCTACCCCACCTGCCTCCGTCATCGCCTACTGCCCCGGGTGGTCCTCCCAGTCCCCACTTCTGGCCTCCACAAGTCCTGTAGCCAGAGTGAACTTTTAAATTCATAGATCAGACCCTGTCACTTCTCTGCTTAAAATCTGCTGAGAACATCTAATTACAAACAAAACAAAATCCAAACAAGGCCCACAAGGTCCTATGTGACCCTTCTAGAAGCTTCTCCCCATTCTCCTTGTACCATCGTCCCCATGGTCGCCACGTGCCATGCCAGGCTTGTTCCTGCCCAGGGGTCCTTGTCCCTGCTCTTTGATCTTCAGGTAATTGGCTGTTCAGCCCAGTCCTGTCCCTGCTTTCTGAAATGGCTCCAAGGCTCATTATCCTGGTGTCTTCTTTAGAGCCTGTTTTGTCTCATTGTTTGCTTTTTCTGTTCATCTGACTAGTATGTAATCCATGGGTGTAGAACTTTCTAGTTCTTGTCACCACTGGTTTGCCCATGTCCTAGGGTAACACCTGAGACATAGTAGGCACTTGATAAATGTTTCTTTTCTTTTTTTTCCTTTTTTTTTTTGCAGTTTTTGGCTGGGGCTGGGTTTGAACCTGCCACCTCCAGCATATGGGGCTGGGGCTCTACTCACTGAGCCACAGGCGTCGCCCCTGATAAATGTTTCTTAACTGAATAGATGAGTGAATAATCAGAACCAAAGAGGTTTATTGCTTTCACAGCAGATAATTTTTCAGGATAACATAAGCAAAATGGAGCCTGTAACTCAGGTTAATAGAGGGCTGAGACCAAATTCTCCCACTCGGGAGGGGGGAATGCTGATTGGATATTGGATGGTCTCGAGGACTTAGTGTTTATTTTTGGCATTCTGTTTTTAAAAGGACTGCTTATTTTTCAGAACCCTTTTATATGTTAAAATATTCACAGACATAATATCTGCCTCCAAGTCATATTGGAAGGAGGGAAGCAAGTGAGGGACAACACAGACTGGCCGTGAGTTGGTCGTTATGAAGTGCCGGAAAGTGGGGGTGCATTATACTATTCCAACTGCTTCAGTATATATTCCTATTGGAACTTTTTCAGAATACAAAGATGAAAGTCACTTAAGCTTTCTGTGCCTCAGTTTGCTTATTCCTAAAGTAGGGATCATAATAGCTTCCTTCTAGGGGCATTTGGGAGGATTCTGGGGGACAGAGTGCTTGGCACAGAGCCTGGCACCCCTGGGTGAGGCAGGAGCTCGAGGAGTTAAAGAGGCAGCCGGCCAGATGCATCCTTCCCTGGATGGTGCTGGGAAACCCACCCCCACCCCCTGTTATCACACTTGGATGTCTCCCCTGGGATAGAATTCCAGTGTGAAAGCACAGCCTTCTCAGGTCGGATCTTATTTAAAGAGATACACTCCTGTCTCCTCCCTTCTCCCTCCTGCAGATCACAGGAGATCATCACGCCAGCTGGTATTTTCTCAAGAGGCGAGAAAAGCAAATCTCAGCAACGGTGCCAGGAATCGAGACTAAATGAGTTCACAGACTGGGGAGGCACTGTGCAAAGCTGTTCCTGCTCATGTCCTCAGCTCCCGAGGGACTCTCCTACCCACTCCTCTGGTGGGAAATCTTGTCCCCCATCACTGGAGAACCAGCTTGGACAAAGGGAGATCTCCGTAGTACTTGCAGCCTGGGGAGCCCCCCACAGAGGAGTCCAGACTCACCCTCCACACACATGCAGTCATCAAAGCATTTGTTGTTGAGGCCTCGATTGTGGGGGGTGCAGAGATGCTCCCGCAGGTCACAGCAGGTCCCTGCCGACACAGCAATCACACGTGGTCAGCCAAGCTGTGCAGCACCTCCGCCCCACAGCCCTGCCCTTGGTCTCACTGGACGGGAGATCCATCATTACTGTGGCAGGCTGTGCCCCGGCAAGTGGGGGGGGGGCATCTGGTGTGCAAGGCTCCAAGTCAGAACCACTGAGGATGTCATGGCTGGGGTCCCCAGGGGTGGGCGGCAGAGACCCCAGCTGTCCCAGATGGGCAATTGATTGATTGTGGAAAGAGCGAGGGTGGTGTGGGGTCACCTCCCAGGGACAGTGGGAGGAACAGCTGGGGACTGCCAGATCTGGAGCCAGCTCAGAGTTGGGAGGGGCCTCAGGATCAGGGATACCAATGTCCTTTTTTGACAGATGGGGAAACTGAAGCCCCAGGCAGCCGCAGGATTGTCCTAACCAGGCCCAAGGCACGGCCTTGCTCACCACGGGGTCAGCTCTGAGTGACTGTGCAGTTGGCCCAGACTCAAGCCTTTTCTCTGTGCTCAGGGTGAAAACAACGGTTTGGAAAAGAACCAGCCTGTCAGGGAGCTGGTGGTCTGACTTACACAATGCAAATGTTTTTTACACAATGGTTTGGTTGCTGTTTTGGAGAATATTCTGGCTGCTGTGGTGTGCCATGCTACTCAGGTCTCTCCACAGCAAAGTACTTGCTATTCAGATGGCTGACAGCCTCCAGCAGCAAGCACCTGCAGGGGTCACCTGGCCCCGTGGCACCCAGTCCCCAGCAGCCCCCACCAGAGACTAGCATGTGTGGTTCCAGGGCCTGGCTGTTCCTGCCCAGCCCGGAGCTCTGGCTGAGACTCTGCATCACAGTCTGGAGTTTCTCTGCTTTTTCTCTTTCATAGTTATTACCCCCACCCCCAAAATAAACCACTCCCACTACTAACTTTCCTTGGTGTCTGCTCCTCCAAGGGGCCCAAAAAGGGCCAGCAGCCTAGGGCACTAATCAAAGCAGCAAGCCCCTGTTTTCAGACCGTCTTGACAGTGACGATGTCAAAAACACTCCCAGACAGCCTGGCAGCACCCTGATGGTTTAAACCCTGCCAGGTGTTGGACAAAAGACAGCGAGACAGGATCACCCTGATTGAAGGCAGCAGGGGCCGCGGTTCAGAGGCTTGGAACCAGGCTGACTCATGTTTGAGCCACTTCCTAGCTGTGTGACCTACTTAGCCTCTCTGGGGCTTAACTGTCTTGCCTGAAAATGGTGGACAACAGTGTCTCCTTCTCTGTTGTGAATAATGTAGTAAATGAATTCATAAATTAAGTGAATTCATGTGTGACAGCAACTCTCAGGAAAGTGGGCACTGCTATTGTTATTATCATCGGCGAAGGCTCATGGACCCTCAGGCTCTGCTCAGGTGCCTGGGAGCCCCACCTGGGTTTCCTCCCAGCACCCACCCTGGTGCCTGGAATGTGGTGGTGGTTGGTACCTGGCAGGCAATCTTGGTGATGGTCACATGGCTCCCCTTCAGCTGGTGAGGTTTCATTACCATCAGTGGAGAGTTTGCCTCGGTGTTTCTCTGGGGACAAGAAGGTCTGTGGTCAGAAGTCGAGCAGACTCTGGGAGGCTGAGGTGGGTGGCTCATCTGAGCTGAGGAGTTTGAGACCAGCCTGACCAAGAGTGAGACCCCATCTCTACTAAAAATAGAAAAACTAGCCGGGTGTTGTGGCAGGCACCTGTAGTCCCAGCTACTTGGGAGACTGAGTCAAGAGAATCGCTTGAGCCCAAGACTTTGAGGTTGCTGTGAGCGATGATGCCATCGCACTTTATCCAGAGCAATGGAGTGAGACACTGTCTCAAAAAAAAAAAAAAAAGTTGAGGCTCGGTGCCTGTGGCTCAACGGGCTAAGGCGCCAGCCACGTACACCTGAGCTGGCGGGTTCAAATCCAGCCTGGGCCAGCCAAACAACAATGATGGCTGCAACCAAAAAATGGCCGGGTATTGTGGCGGGCGCCTGTGGTCCCAACTACTTGGG
>CAUYRH010160237.1:0-35063 GCA_963574655.1 Perodicticus potto
CCATTCTTGTGATGCTTTAATAAGAATAATGTGTTCCACATACAGCCAGGTTAATACAAAAGATGTAAAGACAGGGGCGGCGCCTGTGGCTCAGCGAGTAGGGCGCCGGCCCCATACACTGAGGGTGGCGGGTTCAAACCCGGCCCCAGCCAAACTGCATCAAAAAATAGCCGGGCGTTGTGGCGGGCGCCTGTAATCCCAGCTACTAGGGAGGCTGAGGCAAGAGAATCGCCTAAGCCCAGGAGTTGGAGGTTGCTGTGAGCTGTGACTCCACGGCACTCTACCAAGGGCGATAGAATGAGACTCTGTCTCTAAAAAAAAAAAAAAAGATGTAAAGACAGATGAATGCCTAACAAACAATATGAAAAATTGCTCGGCGTCCCTAATTATTAGAGAAATGCAAATCAAAACCACCCTGAGATGCCATCTAACCCCAGTGAGAATGGCCCACATCACAAAGTCTCAAAACCGCAGATGCTGGCGTGGATGTGGAGAGAAGGGAACACTTTTACACTGCGGGGGGGACTGCAAACTAATACAACCTTTTTGGAAGGCATATGGCTTCCGGTTACCAAAAAATTCTTTGCCCAGATGTTCCAAAGCACAGATGTTCCAAAGTTCTTTGAGAACCCTCAAAGAACTCAAGCTAGACCTCCCATTTGATCCTGCAATCCCATTGCTGGGCATCTACCCAGAAGAAAAAAAATTCTTTTACCACAGGGACGCACTAGACTGTTTATTGCAGCTCAATTTACAATCGCCAAAATGTGGAAACAACCTAAATGCCCACCAACCCAGGAATGGATTAACAAGCTGTGGTATATGTATACCAAGGAATACGATTCAGCCACTCTGAAGTCCTCTTCTTATGCACCCAGTACTCTAGCCGAATAAACTTGGCCATCTATGGAAGACAGCAGGGCCTGGAACAACTCAACCAGCACTGGGTGCCTCAAATACTCCCACTTGAAAGGAAGACATACTGTCAGTAACTCCATAGGCTCCTTGGAATATCATTCAAGAAAGCATTTTCAAAATTAAATTTTAATAGTGTTCAGAAAAGACGAGTAAGGTGCAGTGGCCATGGATCCCCTCTCCATAAGGAAAAGGCCCAAAGAATTCCCTCCGGGTGTCTCACCCCAGCAATGGGCTGCCAGCAGATCTTTAGATTCAGGCCTCTGATCTTTGCTGACAGATTCCCTCAGTTTATAGTGCCCTTCTCTGTCTTTGGAATACCTGCCTATCTTTCAAAGCACACTAACCTTCCAGGATCTCCCACGGGAACTATTAACTCCTGCTCTATCACCATAGAACAATGCTTATTCTACTTTTCACTTCTTGACTTCAGCAATCACTAGTCATGTGTGTTTTTTTCTTTTCTTGCCTACCTAGGCTAGGAATTCCTCAGAGACAGCACACAGCTACTAGCTCAGCACCTGATCCAGAAAAGACATTAATACAATCTGATGAAGAGAAGTCCTCCGCCTCCACTGGATCTGAAACCCGGTGTGAGCCCAGAAAAGATCCTAGGCAAGGCCTCGTACAATAACCATCTTCCCTTTAATAGGACGTCTCCATCCTGACCTGGCCATGTGTCACTTTTGCAAACATAAACTGGTTAGGCAGCAGAGCATTGCAAGAGGCCCAAGTTCTTCCCTTGCAGGTCAGACTGGTTTGTGGAAAATGTAACTGGTACAGCTCATATGAGAAGCCAGTATAGCAAATTGTATGGTGCCATAGAAAATGGCTACGTTTCCCAATGCAGACACATCTCCTAGCTTTGGGAGGCTTCCCATGGGATCCACATCCTTTCAAGCCCTTATAAATTGTTTGTGTTATAAGGTATTCTTTTTGTGGAAGTTGGCATCTTGCTTTGTGGTGTTTTTGCATCTTTTAGGATTCATTTGCTTTCTCTCCAATTATATCACAAGCCACACTCTGGCAGGGTTTTCTCATTCTTAAAATGGGGAAAAGGATCCTTGGCCTAGCCATTTTGCCAGGCTCTTAGGAGATTCTAATGTGGCAGAATGTATGGAACATGATAATGTAAACTATAAGGATTTCCTCAAACATAAGGTCCATTTCATTATTGCGTTTGTTTGTTTTGTTTTGGTTTTTTTTGAGACAGACCCTCAAGCTGTCACCCTGGAGAGAGCGCCGTGGCATCACAGCTCACAGCAACCTCCAATTCCTGGGCTCAAGCGAGTCTCTTGCCTCTGCCTCTCAAGTAGCTGGGACTATAGGCACCCGCCACAATGCCTGGCCATTTTTTGGTTGCAGCCATCATCGCTGCCCAGTGGGCCCGGGCTGGATTCGAACCCGCCAGCTCAGGTGTACGTGGCTGGCACCTTAGCCCGTTGAGCCACAGGCGCTGAGCCTATTATTGCATTTTTAAAAATTCTTGACACTCTCCTATTTCTTTCTTTCTTTCTTTCTTTTTTTTATTGAGACAGAATCTCACTTTGTCACCTTCGATAGAGTGCTGTAGCATCACAGCTCACGGCAACTTCAAACTCTTAGGCTCGGGCAATTCTCTTGCCTCAGCCTCCCAAGTAGCTGGGACTACAAGCGCCCGCCACAATGCCTGGACATTTTTTTTTTTTTTTTGGTTCAGCTGGCCAGGGCCAGGTTCAAACCCACTAGCCCTGGAGCATGTGGATGGCACCCTAACCACTAAGCTATGGGCACCCCCTGACACGCTACTATTTCAAGCAGGGCCACATGTGGCCCTCCAGATCCCCAAGGGCAGCCCCTCACCCAAATCCAAATTTCACAGAATAAAAGGATTTGCTGACAGAAATGCAAAGGATTATTAGATAAGAAGGGTCAATATCTAACAAAAGCAATCTAATAAAAGGATTTGTTCTGTGAAATTTGGATCAGTCGAAAGGTCTCACTCCAAGATCCAGAAAACCAAATGTGGCTCTGAGGCCACAGGTTCTCCCCACAAAAAATGGTCTTCCAAATCCACCTGACAATGAGAATTACCTGGAGCCCTTATTCAAAACAAATTTCCAGACCCTACCCCAGACTTACTAAATACAAATTTCCAGGAGAAAGAAAGATCAACACTGTAATTAGGAATGAGACCAGGTGATTCTTATCCTCAGGAAAGTCTGGGCAACACTGCTATTACCAGCTATTCACATGCCAGAACGGATTAGTTTAGTATTCTTTCTGGATAAGGCCTTTCAGATAAGGAACAGTCAAAACTGTGGAGCACAGCTTGGAAGGACGCTCTAGCAGGGCAGACAAACCAGTCATAGTTGTACTTACAGCTGGTACAGACCAAACTGTCCTCTCAAATGTCCTTCTTGCCCCAAGCTCTTAGAATCTGGCTTGAGGGGCTGTGTGACTTGTAGCTAATCACATAGACCAGCTGAAGCCAGAATGTTAAACAGGGGCCTTTACTGCCTCAATTAATTGATGATGTTCCAGAATTTTCTTTTTCTTTTTTTTTTTTTCAGAATTTTCTTAGTGCCACAGCGACCAAGAAATGCTCCCGTTAGATCCCTCTTGCCCAGGTTCTCCCAGCTCTCTGGGAAGACCTCTTTCATAGCAGTTAAACACTGTACTGTCACCGTTTTCCTTTTTGTCTCTCAGCTGGTAAGGGCTAGACTTGGTCTTATCTGTCTTCGTATCCCCTGAGCCTTGCATTGTGCCAGATATATGATGGTAGTTATGCTGAACTTCCTTGTGAAGTTCTCTGTTTACTGTTTGCCTCGCCTCGTTGATTGGGCATCCGTGGTTCAACTCTGTATCCTCACGACCTAGCCATGCCACGCACAAAGTCATCAGTTAGGAAATACTTGTTGAAGAGTGAACAGTCTCCTTGTTGATAATGCCTGTGTTAGCTACTTCAGGAAAGATGCAGTGTCCTCAAGGCAATGGCACTGAACATTTTGGGATTGGCACTCTCAAGTGAGAGCCTACTGCTCATAGCCTTTATATAAGGGTGCTACTTTTGAGCTGAGGTTAGTTTCTGGGCCTTATGAAAAGAGTGGAGAATACTGCCTAGTTCTCCTGCTCCCTTGAGATAAGGGCTGGGGACCACAGATGTGGGTAACACAGAGTTGAACACCAACAGGGCTCCAGCCGTGTTCTCATCCACTGGCAAAGCTGACACGTGGTCAATCCAACCATATAAAGATATTAAAGGCCATACTTTTAATTCTAGATTGTTCAGACAAGTTGCTTTGCTAGACCATTTTGGTAGCCTTTGCCCAGAGCTCCCCTATTCATTCCTGCCATAAGTCATTTTAGAAAAATTAAGAAATAAGAATCATGACTGCAGTCATTTGGTAGCAGAGAATAGTGACTTTTAATTGCCTAGGGCAGTGGTTGTCAACCTGTGGGTCGTGATCCCTTTGTAACAATGAAAATACATCCCGGGGTGGCACCTGTGGCTGAAAGGAGTAGGGCACTGGCCCCATATACCAGAGGTGGCGGGTTCAAACCTGGCCCCAGCCAAAAACTGCAATATTAAAAAAGAAAGAAAGAAAGAAAATACATTCCTCATATCAGATATTTACATTAGGATTCATAACAGTAGCAAAATTATAGTTATGAAGTAGCAATGAAAATAATTTTATGGGCTCAGCGCCTGTGGCTCAGTGGGCTAAGGTGCCAGCCACGTACACCTGAGCTGGCGGGTTTGAATCCAGCCCGGGCCATCAAACAGCAATGACGGCTGCAACCAAAAAAATGGCCGGGCGTTGTGGTGGGCGCCTGTAGTCCCAGCTACTTGGGAGGCAGAGGCAGGAGACTTGCTTGAGCCCAGGAATTGGAGGTTGCTGTGAGCTATGATGCTACGGCACTCTCTCCAGGGTGACAGCTTGAGGCTCTGTCTCAAAAAAAATTAAATAAATAAAATAATAAAAAATAAAACAAACTTATAGAATTGAATTACAGAGAAACTAATCTATATTTCTTATCCCCTCCATCCCAGGTCCCATATTAATTAAATAAAAATTACTAAATTACCAGTTAGTCACAGATATACATTGAATTGCCTGCTAGATGTCAACGCTCTATGTGAATGATTCTGTTTTATTCTTTAAATAGTGGGAGCATTTTCCATTCTCCAGGAGGTTGGGGTCACCACAGGGACACCATGAGGGGCCTATGACTTAGTGAGCCTGTAGGCAGAGCCAAAGGTGGTTTTTTAACCTTTCTGTTGTGGCAATCAGGGCACCTGTAGTCTTTACACCTGTCATGTTACAACAATATTACACAAGGTTCTCTATTCAACAGGCTAAGGAAAGTTGACCAACACAAGGAGTAGTCTTAGGCATAGTATTAAGGAGAAAGAAAGAAAAGTGAGGGATTCTTTGTGAATATAGAAGATGAGTGTGGAACGAGGCATGTGAGGCAGTGTGGTTTGCTGGCAGAAGCAGAGTCACAAGCTATGGAAACTGGAGTAAGTTGCTTAAAATTTCTGAACTCAGATCCTTCATCTGATCCTTTTAAGATGATCCTTCATCTTAAAACCTCCGTTCATAGGGTGGTCTGAGTAGAGGAAAAAATGCATGTTTGCAAAGAAACTAGAACATAGAGGGCATTCAGTTGATGTTAGTGTTATGAAGAATCTGGGACTTGATGGAGAAAGAAAGGTCACAGCCACTGAGACTAATCAACTTGGTTGTACAAATTCAAAGGCCTGTTGATAGTGGTGAAGGTTGTGGGTATGCGGGTACAGGGGCTAACTAGGATATCTTTGTACTTTTCTCTCAGTTTTGCTGTGAGCCTAAAACTGCTCTAAAACAATAAGCTTTTTAAGCCAAAAAATCAAAGGGAGTCCATATTCCCTTATTTTAGTTGCCTCCCCCGCTTCTAGCTCCTATCTTAATACCCTCCAGGAATTTTCAGGGTGTACTTGGTGTCTCCATGTTCCTGGACATCCAAGCATGTCATTCTTGTTCTGTCCTCCATCAGATTCTAGGGAGTTTTGCTATTCTCCACAAGAAATCCACAACCCACTCAGCATTTTCTGAATTGGGTAACTTTACTACAATTTAAAAGGTTGCGGGGGGGGGGGTCCCACATCATGCATGGAGTCACTTTCTACCATCTTACTGTCTCTTCCTTTTGCTTCTGTTCCTTTTCAAAGTTTTTACTTCCTGTAACCCTACCCTTCATACTTAGCTGCTTGGCTTCTCTCATAAATGGCAGGCCCACCATCCCCATCTGGAATTGTCTATCCAGTAATCTGGTAGGGTTCAATAAAATATGTTTACAGGGTGCCCCAAAGATCATCCCTAAAGTCACCATGCATAGGGAAAATGGGAAATCATAGCAAAATGTACCTTTATTTACAAAATATTCATTATGAAATTTTTCAAAATATTTTCTTGGTGTTGGGCTCCTTCTAAAATTTCATAATGAATATTTTGTAAATTAAAGTACATTTTGGGCTTGGCACCTGTAGCTCAAGCGGCTAAGGCACCAGCCACACACCAGAGCTGGTAGGTTCGAATCTGGCGCGGGCCTGCCAAACAACAATGACAACTACAACCAAAAAATAGCCGGGCGTTGTGGCAGGAGCCTGCAGTCCCAGCTACTTGGGAGGCGGAGGCAAGAGAATCGCTTAAGCCCAGGAGTTGGAGGTTGCTGTGAGCTGTGATGTTACAGCACTCTATCAAGGGCAACATAGTGAGACTCTGTCTCAAAAAAAAAAGTACATTTTGCTATGATTTCTCATTTTCCCTATGCATGGCAACTTTAGGGATGGCCTTTGGGACACTCTTTATATTTAAAGCTTAAAACTGCACTAAGACTTTTGGAATACTTTGTGGCAAAGGAAAATGACAAAGGGCAACACTAAAATTTCACTAAGCATTTCACACATTGCTGACAGGTCATGAGTCACTCAGTAACTGGATAGTTTCTGCATAAAATTGCCAGTCAACCAAGTGTTAAGATGTTAGAGGCGCTAAGTAATTCTACATTATAAGCAGCTGAGAGATTGGGAGGGATGAAAAGAATAAACTAGGCTGAATTGGGGACAACTGGGAATTGACACTGGGAGAAATGTATCAGGGACCAGCTGCTGTGTTAACACATTGTTGACCAGCAATTTTACACAGAAACTCTCCATGTTACTGGGTAACTCGTGACTGGTTAGCAATGTGTTAAGATGTATAACTTAGAACACTCATCTACTTATCTACTTTCTTCACGGGCAAACTTGGAAGGCAGATATTGCTAACAACCTGTAAAAAACCCCATGTTTTGAAGGTAAGCATATACGCCGCAGTACATCTGGGAATGTGTCCTCACAGAGGCCCATGGAGATGAGTAAGCCATGGCAGGAAGATCTCGCAATAACACGTACTTAAGATGTAGCTTGTATATAATTATACTCTACTTTAGCCCATGTGATTTGGTACTTCAAAAGTGACCAGCTCTGTGATCCAGTTGTAAGGATTTTCCCAAAGTCCACTGCAGCAGGCAGGTGTATTCTGGAGTGCAGTGGTTAAGAGCATGGATAAGAGGCATTCAGATTTCACTTAAAAGCTCAACTTTGACACTTACTGTGTGTGACCCCGGGCAAGTTTGCCTCTTGTAGCTCCAGTTTTTTTAAATTTGCGAAATAGAGATGACTATATTAATGTTGAGGTTCTCTGTATAACTCCACAAAACACATTTTTAATGTTGGCATTTGGAGTAAAATCAGTGTCTAGATGTATATTTAGAATCAGTAACTCTACTATATAAATGAAATCCAACATTTAAAATACTTAAACTACATTTTAAGAAGCCAGTTCTAGTTTAATCTGGTTACATCATGCCCAAACAAATTTCTAGTCTTTGAAGAAAAAGAAAAACATCTTTAACCAATAAAAACCAAGTTACGAATGTTTATGTCACCACCAAAATATACTTGGCCTAGAGGGACTTTTCATCTGGTATGCTTAACCTTGCTTCACTGTATATCTCAGCAATGATGGAGAACCCATGATTGCCTGTCCCCTTGTGACTGTAAAGGACCAATGACACTCTTGTGGCCACATTAGTTACCTGTCAGCAACTCAGACCACTTCCTCACTTTAGTCATTTTTCACAACTGCAGCATTTTAGGTAAAGTTGGCCACAAGAGAGGCCATATTGCTAAAAAACCAGCAAAACAAACCAAGTAAAACCATAGAGATTATTTAGGTATAGGTAACAAAATCTCCTTCCTTGGTCGGAGAAGTATCTTAAAAGATTTAAACCAAGGACAATTCTGTCTCTTCTTGGTCTTATTGATAATAACAACCCTGTAGCCTTTTTTTTAAATTAAATTTTTGTTTTGTTTCTAGCACTTAATAGTGATTTGCCGTGATAGTCCTACGCTTTTAAATCATTCAAATATGGTCGTTAGAAACTGGAGAAGTTAATTTCAAAGTTGCATTTTCTCTTACGAGGTGTGGATTTGCACACTTCTTTGAGGCAGATGTTCCTTTGGTCTGAAAAAAATATATACCTGAAGTGTCCTGTAGTCTAAAAAAATAAAAGACCATCAACTCCCACCACCCCACTCCATCCCCAGTATCCTCAGGACGTGATAATCTCACGGCCTTTCCCCCTCGCCCCAACCTTAGCTGAATTCTGGAGGACTGAGTCTGTTCCTCCCAGAGGTGGTCAGGACTAAATTGAGCTTAATTGAGTTAAATATTACCCACTTCTATTTCCTAATTATGCTTCTTGCCCTAATACTCTGCTTCTCCTGTTACTCAAAGCTCCACGCTTCTCTCAGCAACCAAAAACTCCCATCAGGCCTTTTCTGTCTGGAGTGGCTGCTACGTAACTGTCACTTTTTACGTCCTCAATAGCTTTTCTGGGCATATTTTCTCCCCTCCTTACATTGAATGGACATCTGATTTTCCTCCAAGAACACCATTTCCTTTTGCAGCTATGTTCAGTGGTGGCTACTCGGTCGCTCAACAACCCAGATCCCATAGTCTGAGAGGTGAGGTTGGTATCCTCCACTTAGGGGACAGCACTTTCAAGTCTTTATTCCCTTCTCAGAACTCCATACTTTTAGGCTGCGCTATCACTTCCCCATTGTTTTCTACTGGATTCCCCCTGGCTCCTCTTCTGAATTCACTGTGGACTTTAGCAACTGTCTCTTACTTAGTCTTCCTCTCTACTGCAAGCCCTGCTACCATCATTCTGGGGGACATCAGTGTCCTTCATGATCAACCCATCCATTACTCTGACCATTCTATCCCTTGACCCCCTTATTTCCAATGACTTTCTCCTCTACACAGACACCCAGCAGAAACTTACCCTAATTCAAATTCTATTTTCTCATCAAATCTCCCATTTTACCATTCTCCCTTTTTTTGAGACCAAGTCTCACTCTGTCGCCTAGGGTAGAGTGCTGTGGCATCCCCCTAGCTCACAGCAACCTCCAACTCCTGGGTTCAAGTGATTCTTCTGCGTCAGCCTCCTGAGTAGCTGGGAGTACTGGTGCCCGCCATGACGCCCCTGTAATTTTTCTATTTTTAGTAGAGATAGGGTCTCGCTCTTATCTTGCTCAGGCTGGTCTTGAACACATAAGATCAAGGACTCCTCCCACCTCAGCCTCCCAGAGTGCTAGGATTTTTTTTTTTTTTATAAATACCTTTTAATTTAATTTTATTTTATTTTTTGCAGTTTTTGGCCGGGGCTGGGTTTGAACCCGCCACCTCCAGCATATGGGGCTGGTGCCTTACTCCTTTGAGCCATAGGCACCGCCCACCAGAGTGCTAGGATTACAGGCAGGTGTGAGCCACCACACCCAGCTCATTTTCCCCACTTAGTTACCCCGCTACATCTGTTTTTTGTTTTTCAACAAAGAGATGTTTGGCAGGCTGCCATCACTGATTCTGTTCATCTTTGAGGCTAACAGATCCCTGTTTTGGTCCACTATCCATCTTTCAGGGAACGTGACTGTATTCACTAGCTTTGGAATAAATCCTGATTAGTCTAAAATCATGATTTTCAAATTGGCGTCCATGGAAGTCCCTTTCCAAGGTTCTACACAGTCAAAACTATCTGCATAATAATAGTTGTTATTTGCCTTTTTTTTTTTTTAACTATGTGGACTTTTTAAAATTTATTTTATTTTATTTTATTTTTGTTGCAGTTCGGCCGGGGCCGGGTTTGAACCCGCCACCCTCGTATATGGAGCCCGTGCCCTACTCACTGAGCCACAGGTGCTGCCCTATGTGGACATTTTTAATGATAGTGCAAAAGCAATGGTGGGTAAAACTGCTGGTGCACTGGCACACACGCCTACACAGTGGCATCAGACTATTAACCGTCTTTCCATCACCACACATTTGAGAAAAGAAAGAAAATCCAATTTACTGATAAAGCAGTAAAAACATGTTGATTTTATTAAATCTCAACCTTAGAAGACAGGTCTTATTAATATTTTGTGTGACAAAATAAGGCTTGTGGTTCAACGGGCTAAGGCGCCAGCCACGTACACCTGAGCTGGTGGGTTCGAATCCAGCCCGGGCCCGCCAAACAACAATAATGGCTGCAACCGGCCGGGCGTTGTGGCGGGCGCCTGCAGTCCCAGCTACTTGGGAGGCAGAGGCAGGAGATTCGCTTGAGCCCAGGAATTGGAGGTTGCTGTGAGTTGTGATGCCATGGCACTCTATCCAGGGTGATAGCTTGAGGCTCTGTCTCAAAAAAAGAAAAAAAAAAGTATGATGATCATCTCAAAACTTTTTCTCATGAAACTCCATTTTTGCTTGAAAGAATAAGATGGACAGATAATGGTTATTCAGCCTCAAGTATTTGGCAGATTTTTTTTCATAAACAAAAAAAGTGTGATGGTCACTTCAAAAGAACAACCTTTGTTCTTCACTGTTGTCATCCGTTACAAATGCTCCTGAGTTATCAGGGAAGATAAAACTCGTAACAATTCCCATTAGATTTAGAGACATGTAGGTCCTGATGACTTTCTTGAAAGATTTCAGTGGAATGGTGGGGGTGGAATACAGATTAAGATAGATTGGGAAACGAGTGGGAAGTGAAAAAATAGAGGCAGTAAGAATAGACAACGCTTGGGAGAAGTTTTACAATGAAGGGGAAAAAGATAGAATGATAGCTGGAGGGAAAGTGGGAGCAGGGAAAATTGTCCTAAAGAGGTAAGAGACTCAAACATGTAGAAATGATGGTAGGGTAGAGAAAGGAAGGAGGGAGTGACTGAAGATACAGAAGGGAATGGGAATAGTTGGCAGCATTCAGGAGAAGAGGTGATGATCTGGGGCTCAGTTGATGATGATGGTGATGGTGGTGGTGGTCATGGTGTGTGTGTGTTGGTGGGGCAGAGGTGGTGGAAATTTGGGGGAGGGTGAAATGGGTGTGAAATTGTCACTGAGAGAGCGGACAGACCAGAGAAACACAGTAGTCTGGCCAGACGATGCTGATGTCATCCACTCCCTTTGCTTCCGCCATCAATATGTTGCTGGTTCCCAGATCTATATCTCAAGCCCTTCGTGTCTAAGTGGCCATTGGATAGCTCTGTTGTGGTGTCACACATGCATTTCACGCACCACATCCAAAATAAAACTCATGATCTTCTCTCCCAAACCAGGTCCTCTCTTAGCCAGTTCCTTATCCCAGTGAATGACACCATCATCCACTTTTTTATGCTAGACAGGACCCTAGGACTCATCCTTGTTTTGACGATTGTCCTTCCCTCTATATTAAATCACCAAATCCTATTGATTCAATTTCCTTGACATTTCTTAGTCTGATCCACATCATGCCATCCCCTACTTACTGCTCCAGTTCAAGCCAGTATTATCGTTCATCTGGACAATTGCTAATCTTCCTATCTAACTCTCCCACCCTCTAGTCCAGCGGTTCTCAACCTGTGGGTCGCGACCCACAGGAACTGTATTAAAGGGCCGCGGCATTAGGAAGATTGAGAACCACTGCTCTATTCTATTTTCTATAAGCAGTCTGAGTGATCTTTGTCAAAAGTAAATACATCACACCTCTGTTTAAACAGTACCCATAGCTTTTCATTGCTGTTAGGATAGAGCAAAATCCACAGCTCTTTCCTTTTCCTTCCATCTCCAACCTCAGCCCCTGTCACAGAGCTCATATTCCCAACCCCTACATCCTACCCTCCATTTTCTTTATTCCATAGCAGTTATCACCTTCGAACAGTCTATATACTTTATTCTGACTATTGTTTATTGTCTGTCTCCTTCCTCTAGAGTATAAGCTCCAATCTTTTGGAATCTTGTCATATATATATATTTTTTTGTAAAGATGGAGTCTTGCTATGTTGCCCAGGCTCATCTCAAACTCCTGGCCTCAAGCAATCCTCCTGAGACTCCCTAAATGCTGGGATTACAGGCATGAGCCACCTCACCTGGTCTGGACCATGGATCTTTGTTTTGTACACAGCTATATTCCCATTTGGGGCTGAATTGTGCCCCTTCCCCCCAATACCAAAATTCATATGTTTAAATCCTCACCCCCCAGCACCCCAGAATGTGACTGTGTTTGACCTAGGGTCATAAGAGAGGTAATGAAGATAAGATGGGGTCATATGGGTGGGTCCTAATCCAATCTGACTGGTATCCTTGTAAGAAGAGGAGATTAAGGCGCAGATACACACAGGGGGCGGCCATCTGCAAGGCAAGGAGAGAGGCCTCAGAAAGAACCAACTCTGCTAACACCTTGATCTCAGAACTGTAGCCTCCAGGACTATGAGCAAAGCAATTTCTGTTGTTTAGGCCACAATATGTCTGTGGCACCTTGTTGTTGGGCAGCCCTGGCAAACGAATATAATTGCAAACAGCTCCTAGCACATGGTGAATACTCAGCAAATATTTGGAAAAAAACTAGGTGACTGTGAGGCCCTACTTGATCTGGGCCCCCTGCTAACCTCTCTGACCTCCTCCTCTGCAACTTTCCCCTTTGATCTCGCCACTCTATCCAAACACAGCTGACCCTCTTTCCCCACTCAGGACCTTTGCACACCGTGTTCTCTGCCCAGAACGTTCTTCCCTCAATGCCATCACGCCGCCTCCACACCAGCATCACAGCTTCCCACTATTCATCTTTGATGTTTCAAATTAAATTGAAATGTTTTTTCAAACAGATTAATTGCAGTATAATGGGCATACAACAAACTGCTCATATTTGAAGAATAAAATTTGTCATGTGAAGAGGCAGTGGGGGAGACATCTGCAGACCTAGGAGAGGCCTCAAGGAAAAATAAACCTGCTAACACCTTAATCGTACACTTGTAGAGTCCAAAACTATGAGAAATAAATTTCTATTGTTTAAGCTACTCAGTATGTGGTATTTTGTTATGGTTATTTTGCTACACCAAAAAAGCTGATTTAGAGAACGGGATGTATTTCACATTCTAAGAAGGCAAACTCCCAGATGACTGGCAGTTATTATGATTTATAATTTTGGAAATACACCAAGAATTCAGACTAAAGAATTAATAAGAAAAAAAGAATGAAAAGTTTAAAGAGAATTATCAGATCTTTGTAAATTTTACATCATTTAAATTTAACAATGAAGTCCTTATAAAGAAATTTGGCATTTAGACCATGTGCTATAGTTTTGAGTTTCAGAAACATCCGAATTTAAAAAGTAAGTAATATTAACAATACTTTTTATTAATTTTTCATCCGCTTTTCCAGGACAACTTTCCTTTATAAGAGGGACTTCCATTATTTTAATAGTCTGTTGAAAAGAGACTTAAGTATGAGATTAAGAAAGCTATGAAACTATTTATGTACTGATGGAAGAAAAAACAGCTCTTTTAAAAAAATGAAAAATTAAAACTCTGTACCTTTAGGGCTTTTATAAGTTCTTCTTGTTTTCCAGCTTCTTGAACCAATATCACTCTCATTTCAATCTGAGGCATTTCTTCTGTTAAAATTTAAAATGTTTAAATACGTTTATCAGGTACTAACGTCACAATCGGTAGTTCCTAATCCCTTTTTTGGCTTTATCTGGTATGTCTTCTGTCTTTGAGGGGATCCTAACATTCTCTAAAACCAAAATGACTTAATTCTAAGCTAATTTAAAAAATGTTTGGCCATATATAACTTTAGAGAAAGAGAAAACATACGAATAGCAGGGTATAAAAAAAAGAAAAAAAATAAAGTATAAAATTTGGTAAGTTTTGACATACGTCTATACCTGTGAAACCATTCCTACAATCAAGAAAGTGAACATATCCATCAGCCCAAAAGTTTCCTGGTGCCACTTCGTCACCCCTTCCATCGGCAGCCAGGCAAAGGCTGATCTGCTTTTCGTGACTACAGATTAGTTTGCGTCTCCTAGAATCTAATGTCAATGTAATGCACTATGTCCTTTTTATTCTAGACTGACTCCTTTGACTCAACATAATAATAATAATTATTATTATTATCTTGAGACAGAGCCTCAAGCTGTCGCCCTGAGTAGAGTTTCATGGCTTCACAGCTCACAGCAAGCTCCAACTCCTGGGCTTAAGTGATTCTCTTGCCTCAGCCTCTCGAGTAGCTGGGACTACAGGCGCCCGCCACAACACCTGGCTATGTTTTGGTTGCAGCCGTCATTGTTGTTTGGCGGGCCCGGGCTGGATTCGAACCTGCCAACTCTGGTATATGTGGCTGGCGCCTTAGCCGCTTGAACTACAGGCACCGAGCCTATTATTATTTTTTTTTTGAGACAGAGTCTTAATACGTTGCCGTCGATAGAGTGCTGTGGCATCACAGCTCACAGCAACCTCAAACTCTTGGGCTTAAGTGATTCTCTTGCCTCAGCCTCCCAAGTGTCTAGGACTACAGGTCTCTGCCACAAAGCCTGGCTATTTTTTTTGCAGTTGTCATGGTCGTCATTGTTGTTTTAACTGGCCGGGGCCAGGTTCAAACCTGCCAGCCTTGGTGTACGTGGCTGGAGCCATAATCACTGTGCTACAGGTGCCGAGCCTCAACATAATTATTTTGAGGTTTATCTACGTTGTGTGTATCAATAGTTCATTCCCTTTTCTTACTGAGTCCTAGTCCACTGCAGAGCTATACCACAGTTTGTTTACCCATTTACCAGCTGATGGACATTTGAGCAGTTTGCAGCTATTGCTGAAACTGCTATGAGACTAGGCACAGTGGCTCACGCCTATAATCCCAGCACTTTGGGAGGCCAAGGCAGGAGGATTTCTCAATGCCAGGAGTTTAGGACCAGCTTGGCCAATATAGTGAGACCCCATTTTTTTTTTTGAGACAGAGCCTCAAGCTGTCACCCTGGATAGAGTGCTGTGGCATCACCGCTCACAGCAACCTCCCATTCCTGGGCTTAAGCGAGTCTCCTGCCTCGGCCTCCCAAGTAGCTGGGACTACAGGCGCCTGCCACAACGCCCAGCCATTTTTTGGTTGCAGCCATCATTGTTGTTTGGCGGGCCTGGGCTGGATTCGAACCCGCCAGCTCAGGTGTACGTGGCTGGCGCCTCAGCCCGTTAAGCCACAGGCACCGAGCCGAGACCCCATTTTTAAGGGGAAAAAATGTATAAAATAGCCATGTGTGGTGGCGCACACCTGTAGTCCTAGCTACTCCCAGGCTGAGGTAGGAGGATCATTTGAGCCCAGGAGTTCAAGGCTGCAGTGAGCTATGATCACACCACTGTACTCTACTCCTGAGTGACAGAGTGAGACCCTGTCGCTGAAAAAAGAAAAAAAAGAAAGAAAGGAAAAGAAAAGAAATGAACTGCTACCGGCATTTATGTGTAATTAGCTTGAATCTCATTATTTTTCTCAGGGAAATGTTTTCTGGCCCACATTAGGTTAGGTCCTCCCATTTTGCTCTGTCTCTCTCTCTCTCCCCCTCAGCCTCTCGCCCCCGTGTGTGTGTGTGTGTGTGTGTGTGAGTGCGCATGTGCTTCGAAGGAATGTTGTGTTGGCTTAGAAGAATGACTTTGAAAAATCACTTGGGAGAAAGTAAGACCCATAGTGAGACAAGGAGAAGAATTTATTTTTCTCTTGAGCGGGATGGGGATAAGAGGAAGGACAGAACAACAGCTTTGGATTTGTCTGTTATAATTTGACAAATACCTGGTGTTTGGACAATCTCAAGTGTATTGAATTTTTCTTGAAAGATTGATAGGAAGATAAGATCAATTTTAACTACACTTTAATAAAAAAGGGTCTAGTGCTGTGATTTTTGCTTGTCGTGGAGTCCTCTGTTTATGTAATTTTCCTATATCCGCTAACCCAGTGTTCCGTAGCTACAGCCTTCTACTCACCCCATTCTCTCTGTACTCAGCCTCCTCCCCCAAACAAACCCCACCTTCTTCCACCGGTGCCATCTGCCCCTGTCACAGCTCTCTCCCTTCTATGACTGGCTGCTGAATTAGATCCAGTAGCCCAGGACCCAGCAATCCAGTGGAGGTGAGAGACCCACCAGCAGTCTGGCTCAAGTTCCAGGCATACGGAGCCCTGTTTCCAATCCTGCTCGTCCTAAAAATATACTAACCATTGGCAGGTGGCTGGGCTATTTTCAACCTTGGGGGCCTCAGGAACCAAGGGACTCATGCCAGGCCAGGACTCAAAAAAGCTTTTATTGGTGGGCTTCAGATAAAAACAGCTGCCTCGTGGCATGGGTTCAAATGATTCTCAATTGTCTATTTATTGGCCTTCTGTTCTGTGTGTACTCTTTCCCTTTTTGAGTTCAATCACATTTTCCAGGTCCACCCTAAAACATGAACCTGGGACAGCATGTACAAATATTGGGAGGAGAGGGTGGGAGGTCAGGGAAACTTCTTTTTTCAAGTTGCCCCACTCCATGTATTTCGGGATTGACAGAGGAACTCTGAACTACTACCAAGTGACTTTTAGCTTCTCAACAGTTTTAGGCTTAACCGTGATGTATGTCTAGAACGTGGATCATGGTGCCTATTTCTGCTGGCAAAATTAAAGTACTATTATTATCATCCCTATTTTATAGAAGAAAACCTGAGGAACATGGAGGTTAAATATTAATAACTTGTCCAAGCTCACACATCTAGAAAGTGGCAACGCCAGAGCCAGGACACAAACTCAGATCTTACAGATCCCAAAGGTTATGCTCTTAATCACCACTGTTTCTAAAACTGTGGTCCTCAAGTTGCCTCCCAGAATTGTGTTAAGTGAATAATCGCCTTATAACCAAGTTCTGTCACATAATTTCAGCACCAGAATTTGCATTTCTGGTGGAAGGAAATCTACTGCACAGTACTGCTCTGTTTTAGATGCAAGCAAAAAGAACAGAGGAAGGGCAGCGCCTATGGCTTATCGAGTAGGGCGCCGGCCCCATATACCGAAGGTGGCGGGTTCAAACCCGGCCTCGGGCCGAACTGCAAAATAGAAAAATAGCTGGGTGTTGTGCTGGGCACCTGTAGTCCCAGCTACTCGGGAGGCTGAGGCAGGAGAATCGCCTAAGTCCAGGAGTTGGAGGTTGCTGTGAGCTGTGTGACGCCACGGCCTACCGAGGGTGATAAAGTGAGACTCTGTCTCTACAAAAAGAAAAAAAGAAAAAAAATGCACATACTAATCATATTCACAGTGGAGAAAGTGATTTCATTTCAGCAAAATAACATCATCCATTATATCAATCTAATATTAGTGATTTTAGTTATATTGAGTTTTTAGTTTTGCATTTATTTATTTATTTTTTTGAGACAGAGCCTCAAGCTGTCACCCTGGGTAGGGTGTCATGGCATCACAGATCACAACCACCTCCAACTCCTGGGCTCCAGCGATTCTCATGTCTCCACCTCCCAAATAGCTGGGACTATAGGCGCCCGCCACAACACCCGGCCATTTTTTGGTTGCAGCTGTCATTGTTGTTTGGCGGGCCCGGGCTGGATTTGAACCTGCCAGCTCAGGTGTATGTGGCTGGCGCCTTAGCCACTTGAGCCACAGTTTTGCATTTAATATGCAAAATCATTCTACTTTTACGGTTATAGGATAAGGCTATAAGGATAAGGAATTCATGTTTTATTTTATGTTATCATATATGTATGTAATATAATAAAAGATCTACACAGAGGGTCTGAAAGGAGTGTTCACACATTGTTCATACTTGAGGAACTGCTGTACAGGGCATTGCTGTAAAGAGCTCTACGACTGTCCTGGGATTCTTGGAATTTTGTTTTCATTGCTGTTATTACCTTGGAGACACCGTAAGGATTTCAGGTGACCCTGGCCTCCTTCCAACCACTGGTGCATGTATGCAAAAAAACTATGAGTCTTTGGCATTTCTTGACTATTCAGTCTAGTTATGGTATCGTAGTAATTTGTGTCCTAAACTATTCCTAAAAGATCATACCATTTTCTTCATTGTTTCTCTAAGCAAAAATGATGCAGTGGCAGGACTTAAGGTGAGGGAAAAAGTATAGTTCCTATTTTCTGTCACTTCCTCTAAATGGCACGTCACTCCCTTTCGGTCTACTTGCATCTCTTTTCAAAGCTGGATGTGTTCCAAAATTGGGCGGAAGGTGGTTCAGAGTGATTGTCCACTCCCTCCCCTCCCCAAACGGAAAGAAATGGAATGAAATCAAAGCTCCTTGCTTCATCCCAAGAGTGAATCAGACTGGGACTCCAATTCCGGCTTTGCAATTTATAAGCTCAGTTTCCTTACGTGCAAAATGGGGACGATAATATTTCCAACCCCATAGAGCCGTAGTAGAGATGAATGTCGTGGAGATAATGTATGTATATCATCTAGACAGCACCTATCACAAAGGAGGTGCTCAAGAAACAGTCATTATTATTATCTTCAAATCTCTCCCTCAGCAGCCCTGCACAAGTGTTTTAACTTATTAATTCACTCTGACCACAGAGCTTATTTTATTTTTCTGTCCACACCCTTTCAAGGTAGACACACGGAAATATGGTTAAGGTATAAAAAATGTTAAGCCAAAAAGGAAAAACAAAAAAGGTGGGGGAAATAAAGGCACACATACATAGTGCTTATAATCAGGTCTGGGTTAGGGTTATCCAGGCCCTAGAACACTGAGTGCCATTTGGTACATGATACAATTTCATTAACACTTGTGGAATGAATGAATGTACTGTGGAAAAATCTGGAAGCAGTTAAATCAGGACCAAAGGATGCATCCAGGAGTGAAAAATACTGGGATTGAATCAGAGCGGAGACTTATAAATGACTCACTCTCTTATCTTCTTTCTTTCATTCTTTCTTTCTCTCTTTCTTTTTTTTTCTTTCCTTCTACCATCTTTCCCTCCCTTCTTTCCTTCTCTATTTCCAAAACATTTTATTCTTATAATATATTCGCAATTAAAACCTGGGAAAATAAACATATTCTGTTTGCCTTACAGGAAAAAATGCACATTAAATATTTGAGTCAGGCAGACCAACGGAGGCACAATGTATTATTAAATTATAATCCTGTATTAAGCAGGCTTTACTGGGAATGTTCCTTGGTCCTTTTATTGCACTGTAAGGAGAAAATATTCAGAACACTTTGAAATATTCATGCTTGTCAAATAAACATAATAGAAAGGGGCGACTTGGCAATGGATGAAATGTCATGCAGGCTTCAACATGTGAACCTAACAGTGCTGTTGTAAAGGGTTAGACAAGTCAATTATAATTTGTTCTTGAAATAATTTACTTTATCTTTAGTATATAAACAAAGGACTATACTCTACACTTTTGTATTTAGACTCTTAAAGTTTTGGATGTACCTAAAAAAGTTCAACCTTCTCATTTTATAGATGAGAAAACTAGCCCCACTTTGGGGATGTGACTTGCCCAAGGCCACGTGTGTATTTCTATTCCTCAACATCCTCGTCCTGATCATTCTCCGCACTTGCATAGGGCTTGAGTTCTCTAAGTGCTCTGACACACCTCCTAGTGTCTCAAGTTCTCCCTATGAAAACTGGGAATACTTATGGAAACTACTTTATTCAAGAGTGTTGTGGCTTGGTGTCCATAGCTCAGTGGTTACAGCACCAGCAACATACACTGGGGTTGGCGAGTTCGAGCCCAGCCTGGGCCTGCTAAACAACAATGATGACTACAACAACAAATAGCCACGCCTTGAGGCAGGCACCTATAGTTCCAGCTACTTGGGAGGCCGAGGTAAGAGAATCGCATAAGCCCGGAGTTTGAGGTTGCTGTGAGCTGGGACACTACAGGATTCTACTGAGGGTGACATATTGCTGGGACACTACAGGATTCTACTGAGGGTGACATATTGAGACTCTGTCTCAAAAAAAAAAAAAAAGTGTTGTAAGAGTTAAAGAGATAACGTGTTCTTCGATAAGAATTAGCTATTGTTACTTTCTTCTTAAATAAAAATTATGGGAGGCCATTGTCCATTGTTTTGGACTGATCATCCGCACAAGGCTCAACTAAGCAGAGCAAAGCCGAAGGGAGACACTAGTGCCAGGCGTCATGTTGTCAGACTGGACTTTATGGCCTTGTAATCCCAGCTACTTGGGAAGCTGAGGCAGGAGGATCACTTGTGCCTAGGAGTTTGAGGCCAGCCTCGGGTGACAGACCCCATCTCTATTAAAAAAGGAATTAAAGAAAATGGGCCAGTTTTCAAAAAAACTGAGAGATTCACAGCAACCAATCAGAATAGGCCCAGTTTACCTGATCTGGCACAGTAAGAAAGTCTCCTCTGTTGTAACACTATAAGGAAAGTACCATATTTTGCTGTGAGTAACGCACACTGTGCCCACATTATTAAGGGAAAAATAAGGATGCACATTATACATGGGTAGTACTAATTCCAAATCTATATAAATGTTTTTATTTTTATTTTTATTTTTTTTTGAGACAGAGCCTCAAGCTGTCACCCTGGATAGAGTGCTGAGGCATCACAGCTCACAGCAACCTCCAATTCCTGGGCTGAAGCGAGTCTCTTGCCTCCGCCTCCCAAATCGCTGGGACTATAGGCGCCCACCACAACGCCCGGCCATTTTATATAAATGTTTTTAATTATTATCTTTTTTGTGCTTCTGGATTAGAAGTTTAACTGTAGACAGCAGTAGTGATATCTATATGCAAAACAACACCCCAGAATATAGTACTCGCACCTCCTCCGTGCTACCCCACTGCCTGGCCGCCTCCTCACTGGCAGGCATCACAGGGGCAGGAACCTCCAGCCCTCCTGGCTGATCACAGCAGCAGACACCACCACAACTGCCATCTTGGCGTGGGCACACCATACACAGTGATGTGACAGCATCAGGACCTCAGGGAAAGCAGGTGGAAGTGGCCATGTAGTGGCACCTCCTTCTCTCACAATGGGCATGAGGGGTGGAGCCCACTGCTGTAAAGGAGCTAGGAGTGAGCCCAGGTGGCGGGTGAGATGACCTGTGCACTTGACCTCCCCCACTGTCCCCTCCCAGCCCACCCTCGTCCCCACATCCTCTCATTTCCTATTTCCCACCTATGTCTGTCTGTGGGAACATGGCCACAGCCCCTCCACTGAGAAGCCCGCTAGATTTATTTCCTAGAAAGCTGGTATGAGGAGCTGGCCCTGCCGCCCCAGGCTGCTGACAGCAGATCCCTGCCCTCTCCTCAACTCACGCAGCTGGCCCCATTCTGAGGCCACCGGACACTCCACTGAGGAGGAAGATCCTTGAGGTCTGGGAGACCTGGGATCTAAGACCTGGTTTTACTAGTAGCCTGCTGTTGCGACCTTGGGCGTCAGTCCCCAAGAAGTTTCTGTCTACAAGAGTACTTGGCAGTGAAGCATAAAAGCTTGCAGGGTACCTGAGCCCACAAGTTATAATCTCAAGCCTGTGAGTTATATCTGAACCCCCAAACTGTTGAGTTGGTGTAATTTCCCAAACTTGCCAGTAGGAAGAATCACCTCAGATGCTCGTTAATGGAACCGACTTCCAGGTCTTTCTCCCGGAGGGGAGACTCAGTGTATTTGGGTGTGATTCAGTTCCAAGTTTGGGAAAGGCTGGTGTCATTCATTCTGATGTTACTGAGTGCCTAAAGTCTGGACGGCTCGAGGAGGTCACTAGTCACTAAGCAGAAATGTAAACGCTGAGTACTTGGCTAGGGTGTCATCAGGAAAGGCTTCCTTCTCATTGCAGTGTCCCGGGGGCCTCAGAATGGGGCCACCTGTGTGACACATGAGGCAGCCCAGAAAAGGTGGGATCTACTGTCAGGAGCCTGGTCCCTCACACCAGCTTCCTGGGAAATAAGCCCAGGCTTCTCAGCTGTGGCCACATTCCCACTAACAGAAAGGGATGGAAATAGGAGAGGATGTGGGGACGAGGGTGGGCTTCAGGGGACAGTGGGGAAGGCCAGGCACTCAGGTTGTCCGCCCCGCTCTTCCCTGCTAGCTGAGCTCGCTTGCGGCTTACCTGCGGCAGTCAGCTCTGTGCCTCCCGCCTCTTGTGAGAGGAAATAACCGCCGTGCAGCCACTTCGGGCCTCCTTTCAAAAAATTAAAAGATTTTTTTTCTGCAAGTTTGGGCCACAAACTTAGGTACACATTATACATGGGAGCACATTATACATGACAAAATACAGGTAAGTTTGAAGTGAACAATCTGATTTTGTTTCCTATTTCGGCTTCTTCAGCAGTTTTCCTCCTAAAAAGGGCCAACCTTTTGGCCCAGTGTATCCTGGTTCTTTGTGCCCTCAAGGAATCCCCAACAATAATAATAATAATAATAATAAAATAGAGGTAGCGCCAAAGAGCTGAGCAGAGGAGGTTGGCCCTTTTTAGGAGGAAAACTGCTGAGGCTGAGGCAGGAGAATCGCCTAAGCCCAGGATTTGGAGGTTTCTGTGAGCTGTGTGATGCCACAGCACTCTACTGAGGGCGATAAAGTGAGACTCTGTCTCTACAACAAAAAAAAAAAGAATACTTCAATGTGATGTTGGTTGGATATGCTGACTTTATAACTTAACCTTCACATTAGATGTAACATTGCAGTATTACTGCTACTACACATGAACTAATGGCTATAGCTCACAGATTGTATGTGAAAATACTAACGGCTATTTTTTTTGTTTGGGACTCGTTGAGGGTACAAAGAATTACGTTACACTGATTGCATTTGTTAGGTAAAGTCTCTCTTATAATTGTGTCCTGCCCCCAAGAAGTGTGCTATATACCGTGACCCTCCCCAGCCCCCAATACTAAGGGCTTTTTAAAGTGTGTTATCTCTTTTAATTACAATAACAATCCTATGGGACAGGAACTTAATTATCCCCCCCCCTTTTTTTGAGACAGAGCCTCAAGCTGTCACCCTGAATAGAGTGCTGTGGCATCACAGCTCACACCAACCTCCAATTCCTGGGCTCAAGTGAGTCTCTTGACTCCGCCTCCCAAGTAGCTGGGACTATAGGCTCCCGCCACAACACCTGGCCATTTTTTGGTTGCAGCCGTCATCATTGTTGTTTGGTGGGCCCAGGCTGGATTCGAAACCGCCAGCTCAGGTGCACTTGGCTGGCGCCTTAGCCCATTGAGCCACAGGCACCAAGCCAATTATCCCCATTTTAAGTGGGAATTTATAATATTAACAATGGTAATAATATAATAATAATAGCTCCAACTTCTTGAGAGTCTGACAGCTCAGAGAGGTCACTTGTACAAAGTTTCTGTATTTTTTTGAGACAGAGCCTCAAGCTGTCACCCTGGATAGAGTACTGTGGCATCCCAGCTCACAGCAACGTCCAATTCCTGGGCTCAAGCAAGTCTCCTGCCTCCGCCTCCCAAGTAGCTGGGACTACAGGCGCCCGCCACAACGCCCAGCCATTTTTTGGTTGCAGCCGTCATTGTTGTTTGGCGGGCCCAGGCTGGATTCTAACCCGCCAGCTCAGGTGTACGTGGCTGGCGCCATAGCCCGTTGAGCCATAGGTGCTGAGCCTATCCCACAGGTTTTTTTTGAGACAGAGTCTCAAGCTGTCATTCTGGATAGAGTGTTGTGGCATCACAGCTCACAGCAACTTCCAATTCCTGGGCTCAAGCGAGTCTCTTGCCTCTGCCTCCCAGGTAGCTGGGACTACAGGCACCCGCCACAACACCCGGCCATTTTTTTTTTTTTTTTTTGGTTGCAGCCATCATTGTGGTTTGGCAGGCCCAGGCTGGATTTGAACCCGCCAGCTCAGGTGTACGTGGCTGGCGCCTTAGCCCACTGAGCCACAGGCGCCCAGCCTTGTCCAAAGTTTTAACAGCTCTTCAGTAACAGGCCAACAGCTAGAGCCCACATTGGTTGGACAATGCAAACATTACTCAGAAAGTGTGATAGGGACCAAGAAATGATTTCCCATTGGTCATATTTCTACGAGAAGTCATGTTTAAAATCTCTAGAATGTCATTTGGATTGGACAGATTTGAGAACAGGGAAGTAAATCTTGATTACACCCATAATGGCTTGCTGTCACCCTGACAGCAGTTGAGCTGAATGATTTTTTGTTTTTCTAACCCTATTTGTATAGGTTCTTTTTATAAAAAAGTTCTTTTGTAAGGTAGCTACATTTTTTTTCTACTAATGAAAGACTGTTCAACAGAAAGCAATGCCTGAAGTTTCAAAAATCATATAACTTTAGAAATGCTGATGAGAGTTTGTCCACAAGCTTTAAACTGATTTCTATTCTGCAGTGGGCTAGAAATTTGGAGGCCAGTTTCTGCATTAATGCTCTGGGTGACAAAGGGCAACCTACTTCTTCTCTATGGTTCTTAGTTTTCTTTTCCTAAAATTGAGATGATATTTTAAGATTCCATCCAGCTCAGGCTTGGTGTAGTGGCTCATTCCTATAATCCCAGCACTTTGGGAGGCTGAGGTAGGAGGATTTCTTGAGGTCAGGAGTGTGAGACCAGTCTGGACAACATAGTAAGACCCTTTCTCTACAAAAAAAAAAAATAATAATTTGGAGAGAAGTATGGAGAATCCTGAAAGATCTAAAAATAGACCTTCCATTTGACACTGCAATCCCATCACTAGGTATCTACCCAGAAGAACAAAAATCATTTTACCACAAAGATATTTGCACCAGAATGTTTACTGTGGCCCAATTCATAATTGCCAAGTCATGGAAGCAACCTAAGTGTCCATCAACCCATAAATGGATCAACCAACTGTGGTATAAGTATACAATGGAATATTATTCGGCCATTAAAAAAGATGAAGACTTTACATCTTTTACATTTACCTGGATGGAGTTGAAATACATTTTTCTTAGTAAAGTATTTCAAGAATGGAAAAATAGGCTCGGCGTCTGTGGCAGCCAAACAACAATGATGGCTGCAACCAAAAAATGGCCGGGCGTTGTGGCGGGCGCCTGTAGTCCCAGCTACATGGGCAGCAGAGGTAGGAGACACGCTTGAGCCCAGGAATTGGAGGTTGCTGTGAGCTGTGATGCCACAGCACTCTATCCAGGGTGACAGATTGAGGCGCTGTCTCAAAAGAAATAATAAATAAAAGAATGGAAAAATAAATATCCAATGTACTCCATACTAATATGAAATCAAGACATAAACAATCACATGCTCATATAGTAAAACACTAATATAGTCCAGTTCGGGCGTAAAGGGAAGGGGCAGGCATATGGCAGAAGGAGGGAGGGCACGAGGCGGGATCTCAGCTAATGTGCACATTGGAAGAGTGTACAACACGCCCCCTGGGGGAGGGGCTCTTCTACAAATGGAACTTTACTCTGGAAGTGAGAACAATATAACCTAAAAATTGTACCCGCATATTAATTTGAAAAACTAAAAAAAAAAAATAAATAAGAAAAACTAGCCAAGTGTGGTGGTGGACACCTGTAGTCCCTGCTGTTGGAGAAGCTGAGGCAGGAGGATTGCTTGAGCCCAGGAGGTTGAGGCTGTGGTGAGCTATGATAATGCCACTGCATTCCATCCTGGGCAACACAGAGCAAGATCCTGCCTCAAAGAAAAAAAAGATTCCTGGGCGGCGCCAGTGGGTCAGTCGGTAGGGCACCCGCCCCATATATCAAGGGTGTCAGGTTCAAACCCAGCCCCAGCCAAACTGCAACAACAACAACAAAAATAGCCGGGCATTGCGGTGGGTGCCTATAGTCCCAGCTACTCAGGAGGCTGAGGCAAGAGAATCGCCTAAGCCCAGAAGTTGTAGGTTGCTGTGAGTTGTGATGCCATGGCACTCTATCAAGGGTGATAAAGTGAGACTCTGTCTCAAAAAAAAAAAAAAAAAAAAAAAAGTTCCACCCAGCTCGAATGATATGAATTGAAATATTCCTGGATTCTCTTAAATACCTGGATAATTCTAGGCTTATAAGCACCAAATTTTTATGTTATCAGTTACTAAGTCTAAATATGCCTAGGATTTAAAAAACAAAACTTTCAAAGAGCTCTTCCAAATTCGAGAGAGGCCATTTTCATAGTGATATGTTTGTGTCACCAGATCTGAAAACAAGCTGTAGGTATACAGCAGACCTGTAAGAGCCCATCAACATGGAATGGGAAAGCAGGGATTTTTCTGAGTAACTGCGGAAAAGGCTTTGAAAATAACTATTTTTCCCTTTTACAAGCTTGATGTTAAAGACAAAATCTATTTCATGCTTCCCATGCCTTCCTGAGGCTCCACTTTAACTCTTGGGCTGTCTCCTTAATATTTGTCATAGTTGCAAATCATACCTTTATTTTTCTAAGAACTTTATCATTTTCTGATTGCTTGGGGGGAGTTTATGTGTATAGTATATTCTCTAATCTTTCTGGAGCTCATTTTTCATCCTTTCATTATCCGTTTCCTTCAGGATCAGCTATTTCTTTGTTCATCTTGGACTTCTTTTATCTTGTTTCCCTCAAAGACTTGGAGTTCTTTGGTTGACCACTTATGTTTATGATTGGAGGACTTTGATGAATGGGAGAAACAGCTTTGCCTTTGTGTAGATCGATCTACCCCAAGGTCATCTTTCCTGTAAGGACTGCCTGACTGCAGCCTCTATAAAAGCAGATGGGTCCCTCAATGAGCAGGCTTCCCTCTGGGGACTGAGCAGAGAAGGCCGCTCTGGTCATCCTCTTAACATCTTCATTGTCAAAGCAAGGAGGACTTTATTCTTTGTATATTTAACCCTGGCATGCTGCTTCCTTTCCTTTTATCCCTCAGAGTCTGCCTAGAAACCAGAAGTAACCCCAGGCTCTGTCTGCCTCTCTCCTTTGTCCCAATACCAAGTCCCAGGGGCCCACCCAAGGTAAATTGCATACGCTGTAAAGGAAGCAGTTATTGGAGTGGGTACTGGTTACAAATATGCTTCTTAGGAAACATGGAAGGTCCTGTCCCAGCTCCTCCACCCTGACTTCTGTTGCTCAACCTGTTCCGCTGTCTGTACCTGTCAACTTCAGTACCTCATTCACTGTTGCAGCTCCAGAATCTAGAATAGTACCTGCCACAGAGGAGGTGCTCGCGAAGTGCTTATTTCTTTTCTTTTCTTTCTTTTTTTTGAGACAGTCTCACTTTGTAACCCTCATTTTTCACCCTTTCATTATCTGTTTCCTTCAGGATCAGCTGCTTCTTTGTTCATCTCAGACTTCTTTTATCTTGTTTCCCTCAAAGACTTAGGGTAGAGTGCTATGGTTTCATAGCTCACAGTAACCTCAGACTCTTGGGCTCAAGCAATTCTCTTGCTTTAGCCTCCCGAGTAGCTAGGACTACAGGCACCTGCCACAACGCCCAGCTATTTTTCCGAGACGGAGTCTTGGTCTAGTTCAGGCTGGTCTCAAACCCATGAGCTCAGTCCACCCACTTTGGCCTCCCAAAGTGCTAGGATCACAGGCGTGAGCCACTGTGCCTGACTTAGAAGTGCTTATTTCACCATCAAATGATGGGGGTCAAGTTATGGAGAGCCTTAGTGCCAAGTTATTTTATCCCGAAGGATAAGATGGGCCATTGAAGTCTTTTTGCAAGAGGGAATGAATGTCAATATTGGATCTGTGGTTTTGAAAAATCAGCTTTAGATTGCAGAATGGGCAGTTGGAAGAAGCCTAGAGACCAGTTAGAAGACTGCTTCAATTATGCAAATGAGTGATGATAATGAGTACATAAACTAAATTTCTAGCAGTAGGAATAGGGGGAAGGGGCTTGATTCAAACAAGTATTTACTGAGCCCCTAGTGCAGTGATTTTCAACTGGTATGCTGTGGCACGCTGGTGAGAGGATCTTAGATGTGCTGTGAAAAAATTGCAAAGATCATTAATTAAATCATTTGCAAAAGTAGTTCAAAGCACAGTAAGTATATTCTTATTTTACTCTTTTTTGGGATCAGCATAATTGAAGCGTGCCGTAGAAGTTTAACTATAGGTTCAAGTGTGCTGTGAGACAAAAAAGGTTAGAAAACTCTGATCTAGTAGGTGGCAGGCTTAGTCCTATGTGCTAGCGACATAGCAGTGAATAAAGAGTTCTAATCTCAGGGAGCTCATATTCTAGTGGTGGAAAGAAGAAAAACAAACACAGCACTTTCAGATATGATCTATATGAGGTCATGATAAATGCCAAGAAGACAAAGAAATCAGAATAAGGAGAGAAACAGATTGAGTGGGGCAGAGACCCGCCGTTTATGACATGGTGCTCTGTGAAGCTGTCAAGCAGAGACAGAAGGAAGTGAGGAAGACATATGAGAATTTGGGGGAAGGTGGCACCCGTAGCTCAGCGGGTAGAGCGCTGGCCACATACACCAAGGCTGACGGGGTTGAACCCAGCCCGGGCCTGCTAAACAACAATGACAACTGCAACAAAAAAAATAGCCGGGTGTTGTGGTGGGCACCTGTATTCCCAGCTACTTGGGAGGCTGAGGCCAGAGGAACTCTTGAGCCCAAGAGTTTGAGGTTGCTGTGAGCTGTGATGCCACCACACTCTACTGAGGGTGACACAGTGAGACTGTCTCCAAAAAAAAAAAAACAAAAAGTAGGGTAAGGCTCTGTTATCGTGGGGCCTGGATGCCTGAAAGTGACCCTGACCCAGGGAGCCAATGTCTCTCTGGAAACAGATCAGCAGTGTGAAAAGAAAGGCTCTTTTTTGGCCAGGTGCAGTAGCTCACGAACGCACACTTATAATCCCAGCACTGGGGGAGGCCCAGGCGCGAGGACAGCTTGAGTTCAGTCAGGAGTTTGAGCCTAGCCTGAGCAAGAACAAGACCCTGTCTCTACAAAAAATAAGAAAACTGGCTCAGTGCCTGTAGCACAGTGGTTACAGCACCAGCCATATACACCAAGGGTGGTGGGTTTGAACCCGGCCCAATCCAGCTAAACAACTGCAACAAAAAAATAGCCAGGCATTGTGGTGGGCGCCTATAGTCCCAGCTACAGCTTGAGACTCTGTCTCAATAAATAAATAAATAAATAAGAAAACTAGCTGGGCATTGTGGCAGGCTCCTGTAGTCCCAGCTACTCGGGAGGCTCAGGCAGGAGGATTGCTTAAACCCAGAAATTTGAGGTTGCAGTGAACTATGCTGATGCCACAGCACTCTAGCCTGGGCAACACAGTGAGACTCCATTCCCCCTCCCCCCCCCAAAAAAGGCTCTTTTGTATATCTCTGACAGTGGTAGGCAGAAGAATGTACCCCCAGAGAAATTCACTTCCTGGCTGCCAGCATCTGTGAACATGTTACATAGCAGGAGGGATTAAGGTTGTAGACGTCATTAAGGGGGCTAACTCGGAGACAGGGAGAGAGTCCTGGATAGGCCCCTTGTAATCACAAGGGTACTTACAAGTGAAAGAGGGAGGCAGGAGAGTCTGTGTCAGAGTGATTTGATGTGAGAAAGGCTTTAACCTGCCCCTGAAGGAAGAAGAAGGTCACGAGCCAGGGAATATAGTGGCCTCTAGCATCTGGACAAAGCAAGGAAATGAATGCTCCCCTGGAGCCTCCACAAGGCAGGAAAGCCTTGCACCTAAACCGGATGAAGAAAAAGAAATCTGGTAAGGAAGACCACAAGGTCAAGGGCCTTCCTCTCTCTGGCTCCACATTTCTCATCAGTAAAATGGTGGGTATTGACTAGGTCAGTAATATTCAAACCTTTTTTTTTTTTTTTTTTGAGACAGAGTCACACTCAGTAGAGTGCAGTGGCATCATAACTCACAGCAACCTCCAACTCTTGGGCTCAAGTGATCCTCTTGCCTTGGCCTTCTCAGTAGCGGGGACCACAGGTGCCCACCACAATGCCTGGCTATTATTTTGAGAGATGGATTCTCACTCTAGCTCAGGCTGGTCTCCAACTCTTAAGCTCAGGCCATCCATCTGCTTCAGCTTCCCAGAGTGCTGGGATTATAGGTGTGAGCCACCATGCCTGGCCCAAACCTTTTTAAGGCACAGTGATGGTTAATTTTTTTGTGCCAACGTGACTGGGTCACAGGGTCAAGAATGTTTAGAGATGTGGCTCAACGAGCTAAGGCGCCAGCCACATACACCTGAGCTGGCGGGTTCGAATCCAGCCCGGGCCCGCCAAACAATGAGGGCTGCAACCAAAAAATGGCCGGACGTTGTGGCGGGCGCCTGTAGTCCCAGCTACTTGGGAGGCAGAGGCAGGAGACTCGCTTGAGCCCAGGAATTGGAGGTTGCTGTGAGCTGTGATGCCACAGCACTCTATCCCGGGTGACAGCTTGAGGCTCTGTCTCAAAAAAAAAAAAAAAGAAAAAGAAAAAGACTTTTTCTATATGAACATATTTTACAGGAAAGGAAAAGCATAAAAGACACTAAAAGCAAGTATGTGTGTTTAAATGGAAAACCACCAAATGTGACAAGGGTGGTGTCCTCTCCCACATTCAGATCCTAGGGTCCTGCGGCCTCGCAGGGTGCTCGGGGTTCCTTCTGAGCCCCAGTGTGTCTGGAATCAGGGCATCCTTGAATGGTCCTACAGCAAGGTGATCATGGGGATTGTCTTCACACCCACAGTCAGAGGACTTTTTAAGTTTGTAGGCTTAGCAACTCAGCTCAATCCCTGGCACTCTTCTAGGGATGCCCCTGTGATTACCACCCCCCCACCACCATGGTGCTCTAATTCCTGGCTTTCACTTTCATTCCTACTTTTTTGACCAGCAGGAAACAGCAGGTGTGGCCAGATTCTCACTTGCCCATCTATCGTTCTTAGATGATTTTCCTCGTTGTGATGCTTCTGGAGCCTGCTGACCATCTGCACCTCTCGAACCTACCCAATACTTGCTCCTTTTATCAGGCGTGGGCTGGTCCGGTCTGGTCTGGGGACCTTGTCTTCCTGCCGGTCCAATGCACCTACATCCACTCACCAACTGCAGCAGTGTGGCCTCCCTCCAGCGCTTAGCAAACCAGCCAGCAAGGTGAGCTTTTACATTTAAGCAAAACTGGCTTCATGACATGAAGAACTACTAAAGGCTGAAAGAATCTCTTTGTGCTGCAAAGAACAGGTTTTATATTTCTGTTAATCTTGGCAATTAACTTTTTGAAGAGACTCCATACTCCTTCCCCCTTCCCCCTGGATGCAGCCTCAGTATAGTACAGTGGGCCCCAAACAGGAAGACATTATTACCAGTACACTGGGCACAGTGGCTGTCCTTAACTGCTGCTGTCAAAATCTGATTTTCTATAATTCTTCTAGTAGAGACTGAAAAAGGATACAATTACTTGAACCCAAGACTGAGTTGTAGGTCCTATTCTAGGGTCTGCTGCTCTTACATGGCCTTTCTCAGTTTACCCTTACCCCCTAGTGTAGAAGTTACACGGCTGCACCCAAGGTCAGTGTTTCCGAGAAAGATCAAGCCAGTGCTTTGATATGGTCCCTGAGCACAAGTGAGCTAACAGCAAAATTTTCACTCTCAGTCAGTTCCTTAGTCTGATGGCACATGGCTCTCTGCAAATGGCTGGTCTGGCTCTTTGGCGTTAGAGCCATTCCTCTTTAGCACCATGAAAAGAGGAGACATCACCCAAGGATATTATGAAAAGCATATAAGAAAGAGAGAGGACAGACATTGGGCTCAGTCAGAGGACTGTGACGATCACTGTTCTTCAGCATTTTACCTTATTGGGTAACATATGGAGCCTTCTGTTCGTCATATCTATAATTTGTCATGTCAGGACTATTGCACAAATGGAATCATATAGAATGTAACCTTTGAGGTTGGTTTTCTCACTCAGCATAATTTCCTGGAGATTCTTTCAGGTTGCTGTGTGTATTAATATTTCATTCCTTTTTTATTGCTGAGAAGTATGGATGGACCATGGTATGGATGGACCATGGTTTGTTTCACTATTTGAAAAATTAAAGGACTTTTGCTTCCAATTTTTGGCTATCATGAATAAATCTGCTACTTAATTTACCTACTGAAAAAGAAGTCCTGCAATTCTGTTGTCTACATTGGGGATCTTTAGTCTGGGGTCCAGAAACTCCTAGGGAGGAGTCTATTCACTTCCTGAAATTATATTTAAAAATTGTCATTCTTCTTTGGAGAGAGTCTATTGCTTTTGTTGCGATAGACCCTTATTACCTTAGTACTCATGATTCTATAGAGGGGAGAAACATTTCTACTCCTTCTCTACCCTATAGGTGGAAAAACAAATGCTTATGATGGCCTAATTTCCAGTGGTTCTAATTCTGGGCCGGGTTAATATGTTCAAGGCCACTGCAAGTAAAAGATCTGACCTCTTGCTCCATTTCTCTGTACAAATAGCAAATATTCTGTTTCCTGTTTCTGCAACCAGGTCAGGGATTCTCCTGCCTGTGACTAGATGGCTAATTCTGTCTAATTCAGAACAAAAGAGTAGAAAGTCCATTTTGGCCTTGGGGCCATTTTACATTCTCCAACGCAGCTTTAATCTTAACAAACTTCATACTTTGTTTCTGATCTCATTCTATGTATCTTTTTCTTTCTTTCTTTCTTTTTTTTGAGACAGTCTCAAGCTGTCACCCTCGGTAGAGTGTTGTGTTGTCACAACTCACAGCAACCTCAAACTCTTGGGCTTAAGTGATTCTCTTGCCTCAGCCTCCCAAGTAGCTGGGAGTACAGGCACTGGCTACAATGCCTGGCTATGTCACCTGGCTATTTTGTTGTTGTTGTTGCAGTTGTCATTGTTGTTTTAGCTGATCCAGGCCGGGTTCGAACCCGCCAGCCTTGGTGTATGTGGCCAGCGCACTACCCACTGAGGGATGGGTGCTGCCTCTATGTGTCTTTTTCTATGGGTTCAGATCCTGTAGGGAAGGGATGTGGTTAATTAGCATCCTTGACTCCCTTCCCTACCATGTACATACAGACATAGCGTTTCAGTCAATGCTCCGAGGATTCCATCCCCCCCCCCCCACACACACCACTACCATAAAAACCTATAGGATAAACCCCATAGCCCTTTATCTGGAATTCAAGTTCTTCTCCAACCTTCTTCAAACTCTTATCCTCCACTGGTTCCTGTACCTGTTTCAGTCAGACCACTTCACTCACCTGTATTCCAGCCAATGGATCTCTACGTAGCCATCTCCTGTCCCTGAGAAGCTCTCCCCACTCCTCTCTGCCAGTTCAAATCCCACCTATATGTCAAAACCAAGGTCAACCTTCTCCATGAAAACTATCGTGGCCATGCCAGCACAGAGTTTGAATTTATTTATTGTCTGTAACAAAATTAAGGTTATAAAGAAGAGATTATGAAGGTTATAAAATTAGGATTATAAGAAAGCTCTCTTTGTGTGTACATCTATTCTCCCCATAACTAGATTTGTAAGTCCCTGGAGACCATGGATCACATCATTTCTCTTTGTTTCCTCAAAGCTTAGCATGAATTAGAATCTCAATAAATATTTGTGGCTAAAATATATCTTCTCTTATTCCTCCACTCAGAAGCACTTGTTTCCTTAGCTAGTGGTTTTAAGGGTATGAAATTGATCTTCATCCACCATTAGTAATGGCAATGGACTGTCTTATAAAAATACATTAACAGGGGGGCGGCGCCTGTGGCTCAAGGAGTAGGGCGCCGGCCCCATATGCTGGAGGTGGCGGGTTCAAACCCAGCCCTGGCCAAAAAAAAAAAAAAAAAAATACATTAACAGGGATGGTGCCTGTGGCTCAGTGGGTAGGGTGCCAGCTCCATATACCGAGGGCGGCAGGTTCAAACACCACCCTGGCCAAATTGCAACAAAAAATAGCCAGGCACTATGGTGGGCATCTGTAGTCCCAGCTACTCAGGAGGCTGAGGCAAGAGAATTGTCTAAGCCCAGGAGTTGGAGGTTGCTGTGAGCTGTGATGGTACGGCACTCTACTGAGGGCGACAAAGTGAGACTCTGTCTCAAAAAAAAAAAAAAAATACATTAACAGCTCCCATTTATTAGGTGTTTTCTCTGCCAGGCACTAGGCTTTACTTGGATTAACCTGTGGACTCCTCACAACAACCCTTTTAAAGATGAAGAAATTAAGATTCAAAAATCTTAGGTGATTTATTCAAGGTCCATCAGCCTGTAAGTGGCAGGGCCAGGACTATACTCAGGACTGCCTGAACTTGGAAAGCATTCTTTCTCAACCTTGATTGTATGACATAGGTACTTGGGGAACTTTAAAAAATGCTGATGCGTGGATTCTGCCCCCAAGGATTCTGATGCAATCAGCAAGCGGTGCAACCTAGGTGTCAGAAGTTTCCAAAGCTCCCCAGGTGAGGCAATGTGCAACGAGGGCTGGGCTCCTACCTTCTGTATACTCCAAAGTCCCAGTGTGGGGAAAGCGTCAGTAAGGGTAAGATGGGGAAAACATCTGTTTACTGAGCTAATTCAATGAGAATTCAGAATCAAAAGTGTGTGGAGAGGGCGGTGCCTGTGGCTCATCGAGTAGGGCGCCGGCCCCATATACCGAAGGTGGCGGGTTCAAACCCGGCCTTGGCCGAACTGCAAAAAACAGAAAAACAACCAGGCGTTGTGGTGGGCGTCTGTAGTCCCAGCTACTCGGGAGGCTGAGGCAAGAGAATCGCCTAAGCCCAGGAGTTGGAGGTTGCTGTGAGCTGTGTGACGCCACGGCACTCTACCGAGGGCGATAAAGCGAGACTCTGTCTCTACAAAAAAAAAAAAAAAAAGAAGAAGAAAAGAAAGAAAGAAAGAAAGAAAGAAAGAAAGAAAGAAAGAAAGAAAGAAAGAAAGAAAGAAAGAAAGAAAGAAAGAAAGAAAGAAAGAA
>CAUYRH010160239.1:0-26211 GCA_963574655.1 Perodicticus potto
TCCCGAGTAGCTGGAACTACAGGTACCTGCCACAATGCCTGGTTATTTTTTTGTTGCAATTTCACTGGGGCCGGATTTGAACCGGCCACCCTCGGTATATGGGGCCTGCGCCCTACTCCCCGAGCCACAGGCGCCACCCAATAATGCCTTAATTTTAAGAGGTGCTTTTAGTGAGAGCCACAAGGCCTGGTAGTCACATACAATGGATGGATGGTGGGAGACAGGGAAGGGAAGAAGGAGCCTGCCTCATCTCCTGTTCCAAGTCAACGGTGTCCTCAGTGCCGGGTTGGGGGGCGAATTCGGAGGGCAGCACAGCCTCAGTGCAGCTCATGTGACGGAGGGAGCAAGGCATCACTTCAGATACGAGCGTCTCGCTGGAGCTGGCAGTGACCAGGGTAGGGTGTGCACAAGGCTCACACCCTGGCCCATGCACAAACAATTCTGTTCTCTCCCCCAAACCCCAGCAAGGCACCCGGCTGCCGTTCTCTGCCCCATCAGCCAAATAACACTCCAAATTGATGCAGGGTGCAAGTGGACTCTGAGAAGCCTCTCTTGTTCCGTGAGGCTGCCACACCGGACCACTAAATTAGGTTTCTGTCCTGTCTTGCACTTCTCTCCTCTTTGTTACACATAATCCCCACACCGAATTTCTCAGTTAAGCAAGGAGCTGGTCACAAAACATTTTGAAAGCTTCCACCTCAGTTTTACTCTCCAGCGGCTGTCTGGATAGAGGTGACTGCCTCCCTGCGGTCCAAATTCCCTGGTGACTGCCAGGGACAAGTGACAGATGTTGGAAAAACTCCAAACTTAAAATAATTCATAGTGCTTTTATTCATTTATTTATTTTTTTAACGGGAGGCCACGGGTATTACCATTTGTGTTCTGATTAGCAACAACCCAACTAATGGACTTAGCATCTGTGGTTCATAACCACCCCCTCCCTTCTCACTGCCTTGCTGAACACGTAGGAAATTAACAAAGTGTGTGACCCAACAACGGGGCAATTCATAAATTCATTAGATTAAAAAAAAAAAAAAAGGGACCAGCAACATAGCAGTCTTGCAATCCCGTTAATAGGCTTCCTTCCAATATCTAATTTACATTTCTGCCTGCTCTGGCAAAGATATTACTTTGAATTTTTTCCCCCCTAAATTAGAGAAATTTTAATGACTTCTCTTATTTATTGCTTCCATATGTAAGTAGTTATCTTTCTTACAAATGGAAATGAGACCCCAAAATTACCACAAATGGGGCCAGGCCGTGGAGTGCATGTGTTTCTTTTTGGAGAGCGCCCACCTGCCTCATTGAATTACCGGTAAGCCGTGCATCCAGTGAGCAGGCCGCTGTAATAGGTGGGCTTTGAAAGTTGTTCTCGTTAAATTTATTTGGGAACGCAGAGAACACTCCATCCCAGCCTTGGCAAATGAGCTCTGATAATATTAAACACCTGGTAAGCTCCAGCCCCAGAGGACCCGGGGCTGTTGCCTTTCACCTCTGGCCTCATGACCTTGTGATCCTGGGGCTGAAATCAGATGAGAAGGCGATTCTGAGGGAAAACACCTGTTGGTGGGGCTGACCCCAGAGTCACGCGGTTTGCGGGGAGGAGGCAGCTGGGCAGAGAATGGGCCCCAGGTCCCCTGCACAGGTGTTTCCTCCAGTAGACGCTGGACAGCTCAGGACACAGCCCAGGACAAAGGAGGGAACTGGCCACAGGGTGTCCGGTGGGCACAACGTCTCGTGGACACTGGACTGACGGAGGTGGCTCTGAGGAACAGGTGCCAGGCTGACGGGGCCACATGGACACTTCCTAATGCTCACAGGAGGCACCATCCTGCCTGGGCACTTTCTGTAAAAGGGCGGGGGTCAGTGAACACCCAGTGAGTAACAAGAGGAGCAGGAGGTGACCACTAGGTGAAGACCAGCAGCCGGACAGCAAAAGCTTCTGACAGGGAGAGAAGGAGGGTGGGCATTTCTGTGCAGCAGGAGGGTCCCCAGATGGACAAAGGGGACAGACATGTTCACTGCAGAGGGTGGGGACCCCAGAGGGACAGACGTGTCTTCTGTAGAGGGAGGGACCCAGATGGAGAGGGGACAGACGTGTCTTCTGTAGAGGGAGGGACCCAGATGGAGAGGGGACAGACGTGTCTACTGTAGAGGGAGGGTCCCCAGATGGACAAAGGGGACATGTTCACTGCAGAGGGTGGGGACCCCAGAGGGACAGACGTGTCTTCTGTAGAGGGAGGGACCCCAGATGGACAGAGGGGACATGTTCACTGCAGAGGGTGGAGACCCCAGAGGGACAGACGTGTCTTCTGTAGAGGGAGGGACCCCAGATGGACAGAGGGGACAGACGTGTCTACTGTAGAGGGAGGGACCCCAGATGGACAGAGGGGACGTGTCCACTGTAGAGGGAGGGACCCAGATGGACAGAGGGGACAGACGTGTCCACTGCAGAGGGAGGGACCCCAGATGGACAGAGGGACGTGTCCACTGTAGAGGGAGGGACCCAGATGGACAGAGGGACGTGTCTACTGTAGAGGGAGGGACCCAGATGGACAGAGGGGACAGACGTGTCCACTGTAGAGGGAGGGACCCAGATGGACAGAGGGGACATTTCTGTTGTTCAGACCAGCTCCATTTTTCCCATGTTGCCTCATGCCAAAATTTTTACTTGTATCTCAGAGCCTCTGTCTTCGTTTGGGGTCTTCCCAAGGCAACTCCAGAGCAGGAGGCCCTCTGCGTGAATCTAATGTCTCCTGGAGAGAGATGGAGTCTGCCTTCCCTGGGAGGGCATTCACTCTGTGTTCTCCTTCGGTCTTCCCCCTACAAGGCCACCCCCTGAATTCAGGGCCCCGTGGGGAACCTCCCCCCCGAACGCCACTGGGCACACTCAGGAGGCTCGTTGCTACAGCGAAGCGGCCAACCTCTGGCTCTGACATCCCATTCCTCAATTTTGTCAACAGGTCCAGGTTGTGAAAAGCACATATTTAATCCACATTTTTATTTATTGCATGCCTCTCGTGAAATAGGATGACAGGGTGGGAACGCAAGTAAGCCCCTTAAGCCTTTCCGTTAATTCCTTCCTACAGAGCTTCCCAAGGTCACCCTGGGATGCAGGACGGGGCTGCTGCCCACTTGCTCACCCGAGGCTGTCATCGCAGGCGGCTCGGCTCACCTGGTGGGGACCCTCCAGTGGCCCCAGGTGCAAGCATTTCCCTTGCCGACATCCTCCCTGAGTCTGGTGTGCTCAGATATTAAACAGCCAATTTGGGGCCATTTATAAAAAAGAGACAGAAAGGGAGAGAAGGTGGTGGGGGTGGCGGGCACGGGTGGCTGTTTCTGAGCTGTGGGATTTCAGCTTGGACTTGTCAGAAATCATTTCTGCCCGGGCTGCAGAGAGCTTTCAGAGCCAAACGCCTTCCCATCACTCTGGCTGAGGCAGAGTCTCTACACATGTCCCAGACGTGAAAGGTCAGCTTAGCACACGCTGAGCAAAGACTCTCATTAAGGCAACCAGATTCTTGCTTTAAAAAAAAAAAGAAAAGAAAAGAAAAGACAGAGGGAGAGAGAGACAAAAAGAGGGAGAGAGGATTATTGGCAAGCCAGCAACACTAACAATTTGCCTTCATCTTTTGCCCGGCGTTTTGGCAAGGACGGAAACCAACATCTGAAAGACATCAGCTTAGCCTATTAGGTTCTCCTGACTCACGTCGAGACGAGGTATAATAAGGAGGCACATTCGTTCCTCTGTGTTTTTAAGGTTTAAACAATTTGCAATCTATTTCCAAGATGACTGAGCTGGAAGTGCCGGGAACACAAGTTCCCCGAGTCACTTCCCGACTTCCCTCTCGTTGTACATAGGGAACAACTGAAATCCAATTGCCTTCACCCCGCTGGAAGTAAACGCGAGTCATCACTTCGCATCAGGCTGTGGGTATGATCCCTGTCAGGGCCGATAACCGTGTCCCGCTGCTGATGAGCCCGTGTCTCCTCCACTTAGCAGTGAGAATGTCAGATTGTCAAGTGTTTTTAAGGCTGGGTGACTGCAGACATCTCTCGCCAATTTCTCTGCAAGGCAGAGGGGTGACTCCGCCATCCCCGCCGCCACCACCACCAAACATCCTCACTTTGCGGAGTAACTTAAGGTGATGGCAGACTGTAGCCACTGGAAAAACAGCAAGGGGAAAAAAAATTTTTTTAAGATTATTCCCTGGGGAGCATAAAAGAATGGTGGCATCGAGGCCTTTTTTAGGGAAACTCCAGGCTTTTCTGCCGGCAAAATAACAATTAAATGGAAGTCGCATAATGAATCCTCAAATTTCAATGAGGCTCTCAGCGGAACCTATTTTAGGGAAATGTTCGAGAGCTGCCTGGCTGCTTCTCAGTGTTGCTGGGGGAGGGGGGCGTCTGCGTGCCCCGCTGTGGGATTGTTCCATCCACATACGGCAGACAGACCCTAAAAGGCGAACGTCTCCATGTGTGGGACATGGAGAAAAAGCAGAGCAAATCTGGGCCTTTAAGACATTTAAAGGACACCCAGCCCCATGCCCACAACATGCCACAGAGAGTTCCAGAAGGCAGCTAGACCCTGTGTCCAAACACCCACTACCCACATCCTGAAAGTGGATCCTTCAGACCTGGGACACAGCTCAGCTCAGATGTAGTGGGGAGAAAGCATACTCCAGTTTCTGGAGAAAACACAGAACATTAATGTCATTGTCAGATGTTTCCTGTGTACCTAGAATCTTTGGCTTTTGATACCTGCTATTTTAGTGCTTCAGGAGTGGCTTGATCAAGGCGCGCACCCAGGTACTGGTTTTCTTCCCTCTACCATTTCTCTCTGCTAAACTCCTCAGGGTTAAACATTCCTCCCCTCATTATGGGATGGACCCTGAGTGGCCTCCTGACACTAACGTGAGCCCCCCAGTGCTGTGAGCTCAGGTACAGGTCTCTGCCAATTCTCTTACCCTGTATCCCACACGTACATCTGTGCTGGGTGGCGAGTTCCCACTGCCCTGCCCTCTCCTACCAGGCCCCTCCTGAAAATACAAATGGGCTGCCATTTGGGTGTGTTAACGAGGCTCCAGCGGGGTGTGCAAGCCTACAGTTTATTCATGAATCAGTTCTTTCTTTGCAAGGCTGTGGCATTGTGTGGGCGTGCTTCCTCATACAGAGCCACACACACACACACACACAAAAAAATTAAAAAAGAAACAGGAGGCTGTACAATCCTCTCAACTCACCAGCTCCTGGTAAGCAGAAGTAGATGACAGCTGAGCCTACTCTCTGAGTGGAGACTGGCAATAAATCTGCTCCCCCCGACCCGAGTCTCATTCACTGTGAAATATGTTCGGGTTTAAAGGGAGCTTATCTAAATTTTTCTCCCCTAATTCTCCGGCATCTCTAAATCTTAGGCTACATAGGCATCAGATAATTCAGTTCACACACGCACAGAGAAATGTGCAAAGGATGTAAAACTTGTGTTTAATCCATAGCAGTGCACGTTTGAGGGCAGTGCCTCTCCAGCGCAAATTCCCTGTTACCTTTTAGATGTAATCAGTCCTAAAATGGTGAAATTTAACAAAAATGCCCATTGTGGAGAATTTAGGCAATGAAGTCCCCTCCTCCCACCAAACCAGGCCCATATGACAAACTTACATTTTACACTGACTCCTTCCCTTTCCCTAACCAATTGGAAGTGTAGCAAAACGTTCTGGCTGCGCACGGTGGCTCACACCTATAATCCTAGCACTTTGGGAGGCCAAGGCAGGAGGATCTCTTGAGGCCAGGAGTTGGAGGCCAGCCTGGGCAATAGTGACATCCCATATCTAAGTAAAGAAAAAGATAATTTTTTAAAAAGGAAAGTGTTCAAAAGTGTGTTTTTATTTTTAACTTTCTGAAATAAAACTATGTCGTATTCTTGGGGGGAATTTAAATGTATTTCTCTTCCCAGGGGAGGATTTTTCAGGCAACCTGCATCAATGAAAAACACATTCTTGCTAGCAGAGTATCACGAGAATGAAAAAAAGGATCCAATGTACTCAGTAAGAATATGAAATAAATATACAAACAACTGCACAAAGGGAGGGAGAAAAGAGAGAGAGGGAAGGAAGGGGAAGGGAAGGGAAGGGACATAAAATGAAACACAGGAAAGAAAAACACAAGTATAGTCGAGGGAAGGGAAGGGGGAAAAGGGGAGAAGGGAGGGATGAAGAGAAAAGGGGAGGACGGAGGGTGATTGGCAGGGTCCCACCTAATGTGTACAATGTGAAGGTGAAGGGCTCAGCTACAACTTTAACTTTACCTTAGAAATGAAAACAATGTCACCTAAACATTCATACCCTCACATTAATCTGAAATTTAAAAAAAAAAAATGCATTCTCGAAAACAAATGGATCTGACCCAGCCTTGATGGGAAATCATGAATGAAATCTTGAAGTAACAGTTCTCTGAGGCTATCATCAAAATGAGTGGTCCATTTCAGACACACCAAGAGTTGGTATCAGAATTGGGAATCACATCCTGGGAGGGGTTGTGGGGGGGATGGGGTGTGAGAACATCGCCCTGAGAAAAAGACCTTGGTTTATGGAATGCAAATTTCAGTGGCAGGACCTGCTTCAGGAGTAGCTTGATCAAGGTGCTCCAAAGCAGATGCAATCTCAACAGGAGGCTTGACTTTCTCAGAGCCAGAGCCACGTAGATTCAGCTTCATTAGGACAAAAGAGAATTTCTTGTTCTTTCCTATCGCAGTTTCAGGGAATTTCATTTTATGAAAATAGATTAATGTCAGATTTGTGCAGGGGCCTTGGGCCACCTCACAAGCCAATGCTTCTGTCAAGGGTAAGTATTTGCATTGTTTGCACATCTTGGCTCTCCTGAGACGTGCATTCGTGATGCCATTTTTGCGTGGACACCTGTTTTCCAAACACACTTTGAGAGCGCCTGAGAGAACCAGCCATGGGGGTCTCCTCCTCAAACAACCCGGGTGGGCAGGTAAATGATTCCTGGTGGGGAAAGAGGTGAGCTGCCTTTCCTAGACCCAATGCCGCCATGGCGCGCTTGTTTTCCCAGCACCCCCATGACTGCACGCCTGGCCTTTGCTGCCCCCCAGTTTGGCCGACGTGCCAGAAACCTTGAGAGGCTAACGATGGAAAAAGTTGGATGGGGAATCTGGAGCAGGGGAGGGGGAGGAAAGCTGGGGGATGGCTGCGGCCTGGGGCCGGCGTGTGAGATTTATGGTGTGGCCTCTGCGGCCCCATAAAACAGGGTTATGGGCTCAGAGGGTCTGTTACTTAGAGCGAGCGAAGCGGGGGGCCCCGGCTGTAAGTGACGGCTGCGTTTCTCCAAGGCGACCTCACACGCCTGCCACCCGCCCTGGGAAGGTTCCCGGGGCTCCCTGGGCCTGGGACGACCCACATACAGCGGGGCAAGGAGGGAACCCGCCCTGTCGCAAAGGCCCTGCCGCTTCACAGTCTTTCTTGAAACCAACATGCTCTGCAACTCGGAAACACCTGCCTGCCTTCCCCGCGGTGCGCGCAGAGTCACGAAGGCACACGGTGTACGTAAAGGTGGATTCCCAGAAACTGGAGGGCCCCTGGACGCATGATGCGGGCTCTGCCATTCTAAGGGAGGATTCCTTATTTCCTCGGCTTGATGACTCCCAGCTCTTCGTAGGGTTCGGGGGGAAGAATCCAGACGGCCCGATTCTGGGATTCTCTGGGACAGCAGGTAGTGGGTGCTGAACGAGCACAGCCAGATGGGGGTAAATGAACAGTCTCCTGAACGTGAAGAAGGGTTCACTGCATCTCACCATTGCTTGAAACATGCTATCATTCACCAGATTGAAAAAGGAGCTGAGAGAAACCAGAGAAGGAAGGAAGGAGGGAGAGAAGAGAAAGAAAGAAAAAACACGGAATAAAATTAGTATGGAATTTGTGCATTTTTACAGGATATAATAACTTACGAAAGGATACAGGAGAATTTTTTTTTAATTTTTAGTAAAACCTGGTTATTTATTTAAAATGTTGGGACCCCCTACTACAATCATGGTGATCTGGGTCTTTATTTTTCCGTTGTAAGACAGGGTCATGGAGAGCACAGATACATCTCCAGGACTTGAGCGTGAATAGAGCGTGTTTGCCTGAGATGAAGCCGAGGCGCTCAGAAGCCTCAGAGGAGAGCTGCTCTTCCGGAAAACTTGTTTTTCATGTTTGTTTCCAAAAGCCCACCTTTTTCAGAGTCATTTGTCCAAAAGTTTGTTCTTCCCTGCCGGCAGGAGGCCAGGACTGCTTTTCAGATCACCGGCTTCATTCATTCAAAGATTCTGTTCTTCCATATAAAATGCTGCCACACAAGCTGCAGAACAAACCCCAGAGATCAAATATGGCGCCTGCACACCTGTGAGGTTCCTGGCAGCATCCCGAGGGCTGGGCTGGTGGAGACACCTCATCTCTGCCTGACACATGTAGCTGGGAGGTCATCCCGGTGGTCAGTGGGAAACCGCGGGGTCTCTCACTGGCACACGGAAAACAAGGGTGGAGGTGCATTAACATGTGTGTTCCTAGGAAGCTTTGTCCCCACGGGGCAGACGTTCACGGGATCCTCTTCCAGCAGAGATGAAATCTCCCCACTGCTTTGGGATCGTTTTACAGAAAAGCAAGAAGTGGCAGCTGGCAGCAGGGCCGTGCCTCCCGGCTGTTCTTGAAAAGCTGTGCCGTGCGAGGTGCCTGTGAGAGAGACACTGATGATATTCGGCTTCCCAAGAAGCTGATCAGATGTCCCTGGAGGCACCATGCTCTCCGGAACCTCCTCCAAATTGATGTCCACCTAAGCATTCTGAATGAGACCTATTTGAAAATAGGGTCTCTGCAGATGTAGTGAGGTATCCAGAGATGAGATCATCCTGGATTAGGGAGGGCCCTAAATCCACTGACAGGCGTCCTCCTAAGAGGCAGCAGAGGAGACACAGACACAGAGGAGAAGCCACGTGGAGACGGAGGCAGAGACTGGAGTGATGCGGCCACAAGCCCAGGGAACCTCTGGGATCTGGGAGAGGCAGGAAGGAGCCTCCCCTGGGGCCTCCAGAAGGAACTGGATACAGCGTAATGAGTTGAATGGTGACCTCAAAATATACATCTCTTAGCTTTCATGCATTACCTATGAACAGAATGTAATTTGGAAATAGGGTCTCTGCAAATGTGATTAGTGAAGCATCTCCAGATGAGACCATCCTGAATTGGGGAGGGCCCCGAATCCAGTGACAAGTGTCCTCCTAAGAGACAGCAAAGGAGACACAGACACAGAGGAGAAGCCACGTGGAGATGGAGGCAGAGACTGGAGTGATGCGGCCACAAGCCCAGGGACGCCTGGAGCCCCCAGGAGCTGGGAGAGGCAGGAAGCAACTGGATGCAATTGCAATGAGTTGAATGGTGACTCCAAAATATTCATATCCTATCACCTAGAGGATACGAACAGAACTCAATTTGGCAATAAGGTCTCTGAAGATATAATTGATGAGGCGTCTTAACATGAGATCATCCTGGATTAGGGAGAACCCGAAACCCAATGACAGGTGCCTTCTTCAGAGTCACAGAGGAGAAGCCACGTGGACACAGAGGCAGAGACTGGAGTGATGTGGCCACAAGCCCAGGGACACCTGGAGCCCCCAGGAGCTGGGAGAGGCGGGAAGGAGCCTCCCTGGGGCCTGTGGAGGGAGCAGCCCTGAGATCCCTGCACCTCGGACTCCTGGGCTCCAGGACTGGGGGAGGGTGGATTCCTATTGCTTGAAGCCCCCCAGTCTGTGTTGATTTATGACCGATGCTTTTGCACACTAATACTTAGCCTCTCGTTTTGGCTTCTAAGACAGGTTCATGACAGCATCAGGGAGGCCTCAGCTCGCTGACCACACAGATTGGCCTGAGAGTTTGCCTGCCCCAATGAGAGCGAAGCCTGATTACTTTGCACCAGGGCCCTAAGGCCCTTTCTGGTAGAGGAGGTTTGAGCATGTCTAAAATGGCTTCGTGACAACTAAAAAAAAAAAGAAAAAAAAAATCCAGGAGAGATTCCATAGCATCTGTGAACATCAATTACATCTCCTTGGTATATGTCCTGACACAATGGGGGTAATCCTTATAGCCTTGAAAAGAATCTCTCTTTTAATCAGCAAAAGGAATTCAGAGAGTGGGTCAGAACTTACTACTTTGAAAAAATAAAATTGGCATATTAAGAAGAAAAGCTAAAACAGTAAATTTGGCAATTACCTGATTTTTTAAAACGTGTTTTGTTTTTTTTTTTTTTTTTTGTGGAGACATTAAAAGCCGGCTTATTATGTAAAAGAGGCATTCTAGGCAAGTCAGCAACCCAGTTTCTTAATCAATGAAGGTGGGAGAAATGATGGAATAAAAACCATGTATTTTCTCCCTCTGCTTATTTATTAAGAAACACAGGAAAAATAAAACCCACATTTAAAAAAAAAATTCCCCTTATAAAGTGGTCCTTACATGGAAAGCCAGAGTTTTCTAATTCGAAAACCATCTGAAACCTCTGCTGAAAATCCTAAGATGGGGGCAAAGAAAGCTCTGTACCCCCTGGACAGGGATTTATGGGGTCTGTGGGATTCTCTGCAGCAGCTGAAAATCATTCCTTTGTTGCCACTTAAATTGCAGTGTAGACTCCAGCCATGCCACCCCATGCCATGCTAGGCTGTGCACCTACCTGAAAGACAAACTCAGGACAACTAAAAACCAGTTAAAAATCTCTGCCTTCTACACAGGGCAGGTTCCTTATGAGTCTATACTGACATTCGAGACTCTGTTGCCTGTGATAACGTTGAACCAATAACATGTTGTCATAAGGGAGATAGTGTCAGAATCCCGCACTTTTACAAGCATGCATGAAAAATGAACAAATTCTTTGCAACTGTCCACCACGTTAGGATGACATATCCCAAGTACAGTGGACATATTATAAGCTTAATAAAAATATAAGTGGTGGCTCAGCACCTGTGGCTCAATGGGCTAAGGCGCCAGCCACATACACCTGAGCTGGTGGTTTCAAATCCAGCCTGGGCCCGCCAAACAACAATGACGGCTGCAACCAAAAAATGGCCGGGCATTGTGGTGGGGGCCTGTAGTCCCAGCTACTTGGGAGGCAGAGGCAGGAGACTCACTTGAGCTTAGGAATTAGAGGTTGCTGTGAGCTGTGATGCCACGGCACTCTATCCAGGGTGACAGCTTAAGGCTCTGTCTCAAAATATATATATATATGTGGAAATTTTATTTAACTCTGAATTTTATTTTTTAATTGAAAAGTTATATATATATATAAATTTATGGGGTGTAATGTGGTGTGTTGATATATGTTTAGATTTACAACAATACTGAAAACTATGAAGGAAATTACCCTAACTAAAATAAGCCAGATGCAGAAAGACAAATACCTTATAATTCCAGTTTCATGTAGCACATATTAAAAAAAAAAAAAAGACAAACTCACAGAAGCGAAGAGTAGAATGGGACTTACTGGGGTGCTGGCTGAGGGGGGCACAGATGGGGAGATTTTAATCAGAGGGTACCGAGTTTTAGTTAGACAGAAGGAATTAGTGTTAGAGGTCTAGCACACGGCATGATAACTGTGGTTGATAATAACATATTGGATATTTCAAGCTTTCAAGCAAAAAAGAGACACATTTAAAGATAGTGGGCTATGCTGTGATCTCACAAATAATTGCTCAGTTATAAAGTGTCTTGTTTTGGCAGGTGTTAGGAAAGGAATGCTCCCATCCCATTTTGCAACAAGCGTTTTATTGTAAATTCCCCAAATCCACATCCTACATCAATATTCTTCTCGAACTAAGTAAAGGTTTCTGAACACTCGTATTTTGGTTGCCCAAAATCATTGGTGAGGCAGGTACAAGACAGAGGCCCCTCAGATATGGGGTGCTGCTCAGAGAAAGCAAAGAGGCAACCCAGAATGTAAACGTCCTGTTTGCAAACCTCACACTTTGGAGGTATCCCCACACCCAGTATGATTCATGAACAAGAAAGCATCCTTCAAGGGTACCCTTCCCTAAGACTCCACTGTGAACTCACCCCAAGAAGCTCAAGCTCTGTGTGAAACACTTCCATCCCTCTTATACACATGACCTTCACCCCAGGCACCTGTTCACACCTGGCTGCTAAGGAATAGTGGGAGAGGTGTCTTGGGTATGGCCCCCGAGAGGAGACGTGCCTGCAGGCTCCTGTTTGCCCTCTGCTGGAGCACAGAACAGAGCAGCTGTGCTGGTCAGCTCCATCCTCAAGGTCATGGGTGGTCAGGTGCAGAAGTGAGCCTGTGAGAGCCAGCCCCACCTCCCACCAGACAGGTGATGCTCCTGGTCCCCAGCAGGCTAAACAATTTCTCACCATCATTCCATCAGTCACCATGACCTGCCACTGAATACTGTCCAACGGTATTCTGGGTCTACATCTGTATTTCTTGGGCACCAGCTGAGCACACAGCTAAACCAAAAAGGGAAACATGTCCAGAGAGAAAACAAAACCCCTGTTTATTATTTGAAACCCATTGCTTCTTGGCCTTTTGGCTAAGATAAAGTGTATTATTTGAAACCCCTCTTGCCATCTCAATCATCCTTCCAAATAATAATAATTCCAAATAATAATGAGTCCAGATATTCTCTGTTTTGAACTGGTGTTGTTGGGGTCCTTCCCAGGGAGGGCAGAGTCTGCTAAGACCTGTGGAAACTGGTGGCGACCGACTGACTGAATAAATACAGAGTTAGAAATGACGGTAAAGTCAGAGACAAGAGATGTAGAATACAATTAAAGGTGGGAGCTCAGGGGTCCATTGCCCGTTTGTGGGATTCCAACAATGGCCCAGAGTGTTTGCTCCACTCTGATTTTATTGACGTCTATTTGCCCAGAGGGTAAGATGAGGGAGGGAACAAAGACATCAGCACTTTCTCAGATTGATCATATCAGCTCCTATTGTTATTATTATTAACCTTAAGGATAGCCTTGAGGAATCTGAAATCTGAGCCTTGTATTGGGAGAGCCTCCTGCTTGAGGTCAAACACAGATTTCTAGGGAGGTTTTAAGCTCTGCTAGTTCCCTGTGGAGTAAAACCATCAACATTAATCTCCTCTGAGGGATCGGTGGGAGGGAGGCATTTTCCTCCCATCACCACCACAGAGGATCTTCCTCTGCAATAAGGGATATAAGCTCTTCTGCCCATATCTCAGGCCTCAGGCTACTCTCTTGATCTCTGCCCCAGGCAAATGCAAATCTCCACAATGGGTATCTACTTTGCCCATTTAATGGGCAGGAAACACCCTAGAAGATGTATCTTTTCTAGGACTTGCCATAATCTCCTCTATGGCCATTAACTCTCCTCAGAGTGCTCACAGACCCAGCAAGGTGTTTGTCAGCTGTATCCCCAACCGGCTAGAATTTCAGAAAGGGCAGGAAGCTTGCTAGCAATGGCTAGCTCGAATGTAGACTAGCTGACTTTTCTTTGTTCAGAAGAGGTTGGGGTACTGTCTGTCTCAGGTAGGAGGTTGAGGGTGTGGCTCAAGAACCAAGGAAGCAGGTGGATATTTGAGTTGCATTCAACCTGCTGTGTTGTGTATGATGGAGTTTTCTACATTAACCCTGTTTCTCTCTGGGATGAAACTGTACATAAGCAAATGCAAAATGTACCTTAGGTTCAATCTGTCCTATGTCAGACATTGGATGCTTTGAAAGACATCCTCATGTTCAAGGCAACTTACGTGGCAGAACCAGATGAACCATGTGAAAACAATTGTTGAAAATATTAATTGAATCCTACGTGACTCAGTGCCTGGTGTGTGGATGAGGAGAGGAATTCACTGCATACGCAGGGCATGGCCCAGAAGGCAGTGGACATGAAGAGGTCCCTCCACACCCCTGCTATACACAGACACATGCTGCCAGCATCCACCTACATGGGTCCACCAAGGTTCATTCATCTCCAGAAAGTCGTTGTTGAAATGGACTATGTAAATGAACTTAACCTGATTCATCATTTAATGTAGACTGGGTTGAACTGATTGGCTATCCAGTGTAGACTGGGTTAACATGATTGGCCAGACAATGTTGACTGGGTTAACCTGATTGGCTATCCAATGCTGATAGAGTGATTGGGTTAACAAGATTGCTCATGGTCTTGCATGTAGATGGTATTAACCTAATTGAACATGCAATATACATGGGTTTAACCTGACTGGTCATGTAATGCAGACTGGGTTAACCTGATTGGCCAAACAATGTAGACCCATTGTTCATTGGGTTAACATGATTGGCTAGTCAATGATAATCAGGTTAACATGATTGGTCATGGTCATGCAATGTAGATGGGGATAACTTGATCATGCAATGTAGACAGGTTTTAACCTGATTGGTCATGCAGTATAGAGGGGGTTAACCTGATTAGCCATCCAATGTAATTGAAGTCAATTGATCCACTATCCAATGTTGATTAGGTTAACATAATTGGTTCTGAAATATAGATGGGGTTCCCCCAATTGGTCATATCATGGAGACTGGGTTAACCTGATTGACCATCCAATGTAGTTGATGTCAACTGATTGGCTATCCAATGTTGATTGGATAACGTTAATTGGTCCTGAAATATAAATGGGATTCCCCTTGTTGCTCATGTAATGTAGACTGGGTTAATCTGATTGTCTATCCAATGTAGACAAAGTGAACCTGTTTGGCCATCCAATTTTAATTGGGTTAACCTAATTGATCCTGAAATACAGATGGGCTCCACCTGACTGGTCTTGTCAGGTAAATGGGATTAATCTGATTTCCCATCCAATGAAGATGAGGTTAACCTGATTGGCCATCCAATGTAGATTGAGTTAACCTAATTGGTCCTGAAATATGGAGGGCATTCACCTGACTGGTCTTGTGATGTAGACTGGATTAATCTGATTGCCCTTCCAGGGTAGATGAGGTGAACCTGATTGGCCATCCAATGTAGACTGGGAGACATATCCATTATGAGTGGTGGAGCTGATCAGTGGAGCGATCATTCCACCCTGCAGAGATAGCACACCCTCCCATGTCAGCAGTCAGGTGCAAACAGAATGATACTCGCGGGGCCAGGTGCCTGTTCAAAACATCTCCCTGTTTAACTCTCACCCCCTTTCTCCTTCCCTAATGTTTAAACATCCCTAACGCTCTCCACTGGGGCCCTTCACTCCAGCCAAGAACACAGGGAAAGCCAACCCTGTCTCTAGACCCACCTGCACGCCCTCCTGAGCAGACCACTCTCAAGATGGCCCCTTGCATGTACTTGAGGAAAGTTTCATCATTTGCCTCCATAAAAATCAGAACGATGCCATTTCAGATGGAAAAGTACCAAGTTAGCCACGGGAAGGCAAACAGAGTCCATTAAAAAAATTCCTCCAAGATCACCACATTGGAGTAGTTTTGGAGACATTCTCAGGTGAGAGCTGTCCAGGGACTGTGATTTATTAGGGAAAAATATTCCTTTTCTGCTCTGTTTAGTAACACAGGTGGGAGGCTGAGTGCTCTACAAGAGATTTGGGGGGTGCATTTGCCTAATTCCAACCCAGAATTGGCAGTGTGTGTTTGCAGAGTTGAGGCCTGGGCAGCAACACCTCTGTATATGAAAGAAATAAAAGTCAGCCATGCATTTATCTGGAGATAATCTTTTAATTCTACCCAGTATCTACAGCACAGGAAAACTGAGGCACTTGTGAGCACTATGGAAATTTCACTTGCCGTATTTCATCTCTAAACTCTATTCTCTTCTCTCTGGAAGGGAGTTACTGATACCTGATGTGGGTGCCCTGTGATGCCCCCAGGAAGAGGGACCCCAGCACCAACTGCACCCCCAGGGAACAGAGCTTCAGATACCCCCCCCCCCCGACACACACACAGGAGTCACCTGTGACAAGAAAGAGACACTTCTGAAGCAAACCCATCCTGCTATCCTGTCCTTTTCTTTTCAAAATCGAACTGAAAATAGCAAATTATTTTCATCATGGGATTCACTTTCCACATAAGTTTTATCGACAACGTCGTGACCCTTCTAATTTATCTGGGGAGGAAATCCGCACATGCAAACATCAGACAATGCTGAACGCTCAACGAAAAAGGAAGTGACACTTGTTACTCTAATTTAATTCAAAATGTTTCCAGGCTATTTTCCAACTAATCAAGTCCAAACTGCAGCAGAAAGAGAATGCATTGTTTAAGGGAAAAAAAGTAAAAACAAAATCTCCTAAACTCCCAAGGAATCCTAATATTTAGAGTGTGTGTTAAAGTTAATTAAGGTTAAAGTTAATTAAGCTTGTAGTGCAATTAGTTTAGAACTGAAGAGCCATAAAGTTTCAATTCAGAGAAATCAGAAACCCCACAACCACTGAAACAAAAAAATTACAGAAAAGGAAAAGTTTGCACGTGCAAATTGCTTGGTTTTTGGTAGACAATCTAAGAAAAATGTAGTCGCTGGAATCTCTCTTTGGGTCTCATTTTCCACATCTTCAAAGAATGATAAAAACATTCTCTTACGAAACTGTGCCTGCATTTTATTTCGAACCAAAGTGCTTTTTTGTAGGGAAACGAATGTTCAACAATCATTTTATTGGCCCATGGTAGAAAAAAAAAATCAGTAGGGCTATAAGGAAAGGTTTAATTCAAATTGTTGGTCTGTCATGTACGTGCATTTGGAACTCAGGGAAATAATGTGAGGATTGATGGGTCCCCACGGCACAGTCATTATGGGGATGGCAAGCCAGGCCACAGCATCTCAGCGGCACGGGGAAAATATTTCATATACAAGAGTTCATTTTCATATGGCTTCATTTTCACTGTACATATTTTTGAAGCACAGAGGAAGAAGAAAAAAAAAAAAGACCGTGGCCGTGTCTGAATGAAATTTATTTCCAGCTAAGTTTACAGAAGAAAGAGGAAAAATAGATTCTGCTATCGCCACCTTAACCTCATGGTGGCTGGTTGTCCCTAGATTAAAAATGCATGTTCAGAAACTGTGCCATTTACTTATTCCATCTTGTGAGAAGAAATCAAACTGAAAAAAGAGAGAGTGAGAAAGGGGCTTTGTATGCAAATGCTGTGTTGCATCAAGAGAGATCTACCCTGGCTGTGTCAGAAGGAAAAATGAACAAGGCAAGCTTGGTGCCTGTAGCATAGTGGTTACAGTGCCAGTCACATACACCAAGGCTGCTGGGTTAGAACCCAGGCCAGCTAAACAACAATGACAACTGCAACAAAAAAATAGTTGAGTGTTCTGGGGTGTGCCTGTAGTCCCAGCTACTTGGGAGGCTGAGGCAAGAGAATTGCTTGAGCCCAAGAGTTTGAGGTTGCTGTGAGCTGTGACGCCACTGCACTCTACTGAGGGTGACATAGTGAGACTGTCTCAAAAAAACATAAATGAACAAGGCCAATGGAATTCTCAGAATGTAGTTAGGAGCACCAAGAACTCATGTCCAGGTAAATACAGTGTATTCCCTGGAATGCAGAAGATATGCTTGAATCTCCCTGGCTATGGAAATAGAAGGGTTAGAAAACCACAGGCTTGCTCACTAAAGAGGCAGGGAGGGGGCTGTAAGCACGTGTTACAAACACGTCTCAACCTGGTTGAAATCACTCATCCTTACAAGATATATCCCAACATACAAACACGGGCACACAGGGGGTGGCGTGCACATATATCAGAATGCTAATTGCCACCACGACTCCTCACGACCACTCAGCATCTCTTCCTGACCCAGCCAGGGCATTTTAAATCTTTGCTGATTATCAAGAGACCAAGATGCATGGGAAAACCTTGATAATTTCACTGTTCTCTCTTACAGAAAGTAAAAACAAGCCAGGAAGAAAGCTCAGGGGGTGTACCTGGTATTACAAAAGTAGCACCCCTGAGACACAGAATTTTCTATTTAGGCTACCCAAATTTTATTCCCACAGAGAGGTAGAGCTATGTGACTGGGTTTCCTTCTCAAATGTTAAATGTTACATGTTCTGAGATTGGTTCTGGGATGCTTTTCCTAATAGACAATGTTTTGGGTAAAGACTAGCAACCCCGTTCTCAGAGTTTTGTGGGGTATTTGGTGGTATTTGAGGTCTTTTCTTGTTTCCGAGGCCCTTCCAAATGGCACCAGGGGAAAGCAGAAATTTGTCCATTGGCAACTTGTGAAAACAGAACCAGACCAAGAAGCAGCTAATTCCACCTCACCTCTAAGTGGGAGAGGGCAGTTTGTTCAGCCTCGAGAGGGTGGCCCTATGTGGCATAACCTGAGAAACACAATGATAAGTAAATAAAAACATGACCGAAGATGAAGGTGGACATTTCACAGGAGGGACGTTGGGTGAAAGAGTGCAGGTCACATGAATAGTAGCCACTGGGAGTGGGCCTTTGTCTGATATCACATCAGCATCACCCATCCAGTGCTGAATTTTGAGGACAATTAATGCAATCCAAGTATCTGATATGCTCCCTGAGGCCTTAACAACCAGGCCACCCTGGTAACCACATAGACTGGTGACCTCCACGAAGCCTCCATTGGGCAGTGACTGTTTCTTCAGGCACCTTGGGGACACCACTGTTGAGGTGTCTACTCCAGAATAAGCCAGACAGTGGGCTTGGTAGCTTCCTAGCGGGATCCTCCCTGGGCAAAGGTTATTTGGAAAATTGTGAGTTTCAAAGGAAAACATTCAGCTCCTTTATAACCACTGAATGCAAATTCACACACAAACACACACACACAGAGATGAGGTTTTTGCTCATTAACCAGATAAGCAAGTAAATAAATGTACAACATTGTTAGATATATTAGTTTTCTGGAACTGCTATACCAAAATATTGCTGACCAATGGGCTTGAATCACATTTCTTTTCTCTCACGTACAGGAGGCTGAGAACAGGTGTCTCGGGGCTGGGCCCTCCTGAGGCCTTTCTCCATGGTGTGTAAATCACGCCTTCTCCCTGTGTTCTTATGGGGTCATCCCTCTGTAGGTATCTGAGTCCTCATTTTTTCTTTTTTTTGCAGTTTTTGGCCGGGGCCAGGTTTGAACCCACCACTTCTGGTATATGGGGCCAGCACCCTACTCCTTGAGCCACAGGTGTTCTTAAAAGGACACCAGTCCTGGTGGCTCAGGGCCCATCCTGGTAACCTCATTTTACCTCAATCACTTTTTAAATAGATTTTATTTTATTTATTTATTTATTGCAGTTTTACCCAGGGCCAGGTTTGAACCCGTCACCTCCCGCATATGGGGCTGATGTCCTACCCCTTTGAGTCACAGGCACCTCCCAACCTCAATCACTTTTTATTTACTTATTTATTTTTTATTTATTTATTTATTTATTTGCGGTTTTTGGCTGGGGCTGGGTTTGAACCCACCACCTCTGGCATATGGGGCCGGTGCCCTACTCCATTGAGCCACAGGCATCGTCCCTCAATCACTTTTTAAACACCCAATCTGCAAATACAGCCACACTCCAAGTTCCTGAGGCTCAGGGTTCCAACCTGTAAATTTTGAGGGGGACATAATTTAGCCCGTAAAATCTGGGCCTCTATGTCATTTCAGGGAAGAGAAAACTGGCCCCACCATAATTTAAAATTACTTTGTGCAATTTCACTTCTAAAACTTACTAGAATTAGCATTTTTCAGCAACCACCTGAGAGGGCCAGGAGAAAAGATGGTTATGGCTCAAATAGTATTAATTACAAAAGATATTAGTCTGGAAATACAGAGAAATGTTCCTCCAAAGTTGTTCCTCTGGCCCCATTACATTACCAAAGGTGGGCAGGAAATAATGACATTAGTCAATTTTCTTGTAAACATCCAATGAATGTTAATTCACTTTATCTCAACTAAGTATAGTCGATTCTGATTATTTGTGGCAGCGGTGTAGCAGACAGTCCCTGCCAACTTAAAATAGCAAACAGTGACCCATCTCCCCCACAGGAAATACTGGGTTTGTTTCCTGGGGGCTGCTAGTCACAGCATTACCATCAATTATCAACACATACCCTTGTTTTCTGTGTAGTCCTGTTTAAAGACATCTTATTGGACAGATACGGTGGAGTCATTCAGTTAGAACTCTCAGGCAAGAGCTCATGCATAAATGAAGTTCACCCAATGCATGGATTCTCACAAGCCACATCACGGCCTGTGTATTTTTTTTTTTTTTTTTTTTTGCAGTTTTTGGCCATGGTGGGGTTTGAACCCACCATGTCCGGTATATGGGGACGGTGCCCTACTCCTTTGAGCCATAGGCGTCACCCTCACTGCCTGTGTATTTAGTGGCATTGGACAGCATCTCAGCACTGCACTTGGGGCATTTTTCCCTTCAGGCCACAGTGTTTTATTAGGTTGAGCACATTAACTTCCTTGTGAGTTGTATTCAACTCACACTAGTTTTGAACCCAGGGCCTTGTGAAGCATATATAACTCACACATGTCTTGACTTAATAAAACATCACAGCCCCCAAAGGGGAACAATCAAAGATATTTTTTTCATAACTGTGGCAGTCCATGGGCAAGAGATTCGTGAGTTAAACATGCTTCACGAGGCCCCATGATCAAAACTCATGTAAGTTAAATACTCACACAGCAGTTACTGTGTTAAACAGCAAAATCACCAACACAAAGGTGGAAAACTCACGTGAGTTAAATACAACTCACACAACAGTTAATGTGTTAAAGAGTAAAGTCGCCAACACAAAGGATGAAAATGCGTGTGAGTTAAATACAACTCACACAGCAGTTAACGTGTTCAACAGCAAAGTCACAACAACGCACACAGTACATTAAGAGAAAATTAACCTGTTTCAGGTCTCAAGGAGAAAGTTAGATATCTGTAGTACATTATAAAATTAAAACAGTCTGACTTACAAAAAATAAAAAATTAATTAAAACAAAACTGTGGTACTCATTAAGCCTGCAAAAAAATATTTATTTTCATTAGGAGAGCCGAAATAAGGCTCTGATTTATCTTGTTGGATATCACTTGGGAACTCAGGTATTTCCCTGCCCTGCATGTGTCCAAATGGCCAGGAAGACTCCATAAAGGTTCACTTGGGAATTACGGGTACGTGTTACTGAGAAGGGAAACCCCAGAATGCAGGTTGAGCAAACGATGAGGCCTGCCCGTCGTTTAACGCCATTTCCAGCCTGCCGCTTGTGCGAACCACCAGATCTGTAATTCTGTCCTTAATTCTTGACTTGGTTCATTTTCCTTGTTACTGAAAATATGTAATAGACTCCTGATTCCAATGAGTGAGAATTATGGCAAAACATTCCAGAAAACACTGGTCTGCTCAGAAAACAGCTTACAAGCAACAGTGAAAAAAGACCCAACTGCAAATACGGGATGTGTCCGTGAACGCATCAGGCACATCAGCACTGGATAGATAACATTTGCCGTGAGTGTCTGGTGTCCGTAAATAGTACACGCGTACACACACACACACACACATCACACACAGTCATGGACCATTTCCTATGATGGCTCTTTATCAGAGGAACGAGGCGCTAGCAAGATTCCACGCCATTTTCAAAGTAAAGACGATGACACTGTCCCCGGACCAGTTTGGTTTTCCAAGAAGCAGCCATGTTCCAAGTTATTCTGCCTGGGAATCCGGCTGGGCGGGGAGGAGGCTGGTCCCCTGATGCTGAGAAGCAGCATTATAGTCACACGCCGATGCTGAAGCTGGTCCCAGCAGGGCACGTGAGGACAAACTCTCACCAGAGCAGAGCACGGGAGGGTGGACAGGACGACGGAATCCACACAAAGGTCGCCCTGTGACCCTGTCCTCCAGAGCTGCGTTCCCCTCTCTCTCGAAGCCGCACCTGTCACAAGTGGACGAGATCCCAGGAGACATCTGTGAGGGCGCTAAGTGGGTAATTCAAGTCAAGACGCAGCGTTAACTTCCAAACTAGACAGAGCAGTGCTCGATCGCAGCGGAGAGACTGAATGTTCAGGGGGATGGTGGCTGGACCACGTGAGACCACTGAACTCTGACCCATGAGCCCAGAAACCAAAGGACAAGCTCTGCAGCCATCATTGCGGAATGGTCAGGATTGCGACAACAGCTGCCTTCACCCGCACAATCCAATCTGGTCACATCAGGGTCGTTCCTGTCCACGGTGGGGCTCCCCTGTCTCTCTCCTCGGCACGACTGCTAGATCAACCTCTGTGTAAACCCCCGTCTGTTCACACAGGGGCAATAACGTTCCTTTCTCTATTACAGTGATTTTCAACCTCTGTGCCGCGGCACATGGTGCCCCAGGAGAGGACCTTACCTATGTCGAGAACATTTTTAAAGATCATTAGTTAAAATGTTTTCAAAAGAAGTTCAAAGCACAGTGATTATATTCTTTTCCTTTCCCTCTCTCTCTTTTCTTTTCTTTTTCTTTCTTCCTTTTTTTGATCAACATAATTTAAGCGTGCCAGGAAGTTTAACTATAGGCGCAAGTGTGCTGTGAGATAAAAAGAAGGTTGAAAAGCACAGCTGTGTAAGAAGACAAGAAAAGGTAGGAAATAATACCGAGAAGCGTCCCTCTGTCTGCCTGGCCCAAGCGAGAATCCAACACCATGCTTAGCTCTTGTTCTTTTGTTTCATGCGACTGTGCATGTGGGTGGGTGTTTTTCTTTTTCCCCCAATAAAACACTCCATTCTCAGAATAAAGACAGAAGTCTGGAATGTTCAGCAAAAAGACTCCAGAGGCTGTGGCATCTAGGAACAGAATGACCCACCTCGTTTCAGACACAGTGGGCTGTTGACTAATCCTCTTCTGAAGAAAATTTTACTGATTTGAACAAACACACGGCTGAGCCCAAGTGTAACCGCGCCAATCAATACGACAGCCTCTAAAAATACCTGGAAGACTGAGAAGGGAAGGTCTGGCTGTTCACAAATAACAAGGTGGGTATCCACTGAACCCCTCTCAAGATGAGACTTCTCTTTGCTGCTCATACCTGTTGAGGTTCCAGATTACCACTATATTCTCTTGGATAAAATAATACAAATACCGCAGAAGCTGTGCTGGGGGTGACCAACGTTTCTAAAACATTCTCAAAGTCATGAGGGCAATGCAAATAATTCTCCGTAAGGGCTATTTCTTTCCTAAACTATTTGTCTACACCACTGTGCAATCTTAGAAACAGTATGTGTTTTGCATTCCAGAGACTCTTTACTGTTTTTTGAAGTTCAAATGCAACCAAAAACTTGAGCTTTACCGGTGAAATAAAAACTATGCAAGCTAAACATTTGTATGCTCATATTAACTTGAAATTAAAAAAACCCAAAAAGTTGTATCTCAGCTTGCCCACCTGCAGAAGGCAAAATACCAGGAAAATTCAGGAGAAAATGTAACACGCACATATCCATTAGCCTGTCGACCCACCCACAGTTTGAATCTGCCAGGGTGTTATTTTTAAACACCCAAGCTGACAGCTGTGGCTTATTTTTCCCTTCCCCGAAATGATTAGTACTGTTTAGTTTTAAACGAAAAGATTTAAATGCCAGTCTAATCTGGGCTGCCTTTGGATTCTTTAACAGGGGTTTTTGGTTCAACAATTATTTAATAAGAAGACGTGTGTTTGGAATTTTCACCTGAATCCTGTCAAATAAATTAATTTATTTCATGATGAGAAAATCAACGGGGCCCAGTGAGGGAAAAGAAAACGCAAACGTGAAACCCAATTCGGGTTGAATTCCATTAGGACCTGACAGGGGCCCCCTGTATAGCCATCTCATCAAGAAACCACAAAAACATGGGAAAGCAAGAATCATTATAGGGCAACTGTCTAAAAACTCAAGGACGGCGGGATAATTGTTAATGATTTAGTGTCAAGTGTGCAAGTGGCGAGAAAGGGGTCTGAGGCCCTCTGATACGGATCCACCATCTCGCGGTAGTTTCATTAACAGCTCAAAGTGGGGCATGCTTTGATATTCCTGACAGATGATATGAAGCAGGAGAGATGATAAACTCCTTGGAAAGGGACATTAAAATACAGCACAGGTTGGGGAGGAAAAAAAAATGACGGAAGGGAGAGAAGTGAGATTTTGGAGGGACGGTCGTGAGCCACTGGGCAGCATCTCAGAGATTTCAGGGGAGGGAGACCGCCGGAGGAGCTGAGTGCAAACCGTGCCACCTGCAAGGGCGTTGGCCTCTCTGAGGGCCAGCATGTGGAGAGCCCCCAGGAAGGAGCAGAAGGCAAGTCCAGCATCGCACTTTATAAACAAAGACCTCCGCAGTTAAAGCCTCCCAAGAGGAGAGCAGACAACATTGTCCAGGATAAAGTTCTTCTTTGCAGACGAGTAAAAAATGCCCCCACCACATTCAACATTTTGCACTGAAGGTGTCCCTTGCTCTCGTCACCCCTTGTTGACTGGGTGGCAAGGTGGCCAAGCTCTCTCTGCCTCTAGCCACACAAATTGGGAAGGTGACTGGGGAGAAGATAGCTTCTGTTGAGCCAGCCTACAGAGGGGCTCCAAGCCCGTACAGACAAAGGCTGCCCTGTAAGTCTCACATCCTCCTGTGAGCTGAGAAGAGCTAACCTGCATAAGGAGTGAGTGGGAAATTATTTATTTATTTATTTATTTATTCATTTATTTATTTATTATTTATATTTTTTGCAGTTTTTGGCCAGGGCCGAGTTTGAACCCACCACCTCTGGTATATGGGGCCGGCACCCTACTCCTTGAGCCACAGGCGCCGCCCTATTTATTTATTTTTTGATTGCTTGCACATTTTGTCTTGGTTCATTTCAAATGGATCTTGTGAAATTCCAAGTTGGAGAACTGCCTTTTCCATGGGGCTTTCCATTGTGGACACCCACAGGAAGCTCACTGCTTACAAGTGGTCGTGTTGCAGAAATCCAATTAGGAATAATTTCTGTGCACCCCAGGACCCTTGTCACCCACAAAACAGGGTCTGGATTGTCCCCTGAACACAATGTCACCACAATTAGGTCAATTTTCTTCTTTCAGTTGCCCAGATTAAGGTGTGGCATAGTGATTTTCTCACTCCCCTGGGGCCTCTAGCGTAATCCTCTGAATTTCACAGCCCTCCTTACCCAGTTTGTGTTGACCACACACCTCCATATCAGGATGACCTCTCCTGCAGGGGATGCTGAGTTCTCCTTGGGCAAAGGGATATTTTTTTTTAATTTCTGAGTGAGTGAACGATAGATGGATGAGTGCATGTAGATGAGTATTTGGGTGGGTGGGTGGATGGATGGATAGATAGGTGGGTGGATGGTGTGTGGATGGAAGGTTGGGTGGGAGGGTGGGTAGGTGGGTGGGTGGATGGATGGATGGGCAAGTGGGTGGGTGGATAGATGGATGGATGGGTAGATATATGGGTGGCTGAATGAGTAAGTGGATGGATAGCTAGATAGATGGGTGGCTAAATGGGTAGGTGGACAGATGGGTGGGTGGATGGATGGGTGGGTCAGTGGATATATTTACAGGTGGATGGATGGATGGGTGAATAGGTGGATGGATGGATGAATAGATGGGTGGGTGGATGAGTTGGTGGATGGATGGGTGGATGGGTGAGTGGATGGATGGGTGAGATGGATGAATGAATAGGTAGATGGACAGATGAGTGGATGGGTAGGTGGATGAGCAGGTAGATGGATGGGTAGATGGATGGATTTGTAGATGAATGGATGGGTGGATGAGTGGGTGGATGGGTGAGTGAATGGATGGATGTGTGGGTGAGTGGATGGATAGGTGGATGGGTGGGTGGATGTATGGGTAGATGGATAGATGGGTGGGTGAATTGGTAGCAGGTGGATGTATGGGTGTATTTGTAGATGGATGGACGGGTGGGTGGATGAGTGGATGGATGGGTGGGTGAATTGGTAGCGGGTGGATGAATGTGTGTATTTGTAGATGGATGGATGGATGGGTGGATGAATGGATAGATAGGTGAATGGATGGATAGATGTATAAGTGGAAAGATGGATGGATGGGTGAATGGATGGATAGGTGGATGGATGGATGGGCAGGTGGATTGCTAGATGAATGAGTGAATGGGTGGATGTGTGTGTGTGGGCAGCTGGATGGGTGGGTGAGTAGAAGTGTGGGTGGATGAATGGGTAGATGGGTGGATGGATGGGTGGATGGATGGATGGATGGATGGGTAGGTAGGTAGATAGACGGCTAGATGGATGGATAGAT
>CAUYRH010160241.1:0-10313 GCA_963574655.1 Perodicticus potto
GGCTCGGCGCCTGTGGCTCAACGGGCTAAGGCACCAGCCATGTACACCTGAGCTGGCGGGTTCGAATCCAGCCCAGGCCCGCCAAACAACAATGATGGCTGCAACCAAAAAATGGCCGGGCGTTGTGGCAGGTGCCTGTAGTCCCAGCTACTTGGGAGGCGGAGGCAGGAGACTCTCTTGAGCCCAGGAATCGGAGGTTGCTGTGAGCTGTGATGCCACAGCACTCTATCCAGGGTGAAAGCTTAAGGCTCTGTCTCAAAAAAAAAAAAAAAAAAAAAAAAAAAACTATAGTAGTTCAGAGGAGAGAACAATTAACTACGTAGAAAAATAAGTCCATGGAATGAAATTTTGTTTACAGAATGTGTCACGTGTTAACATCCTTAAGCACCCAAAATCCACAATGGACAGCAAGGTGCATGTGCTCTGAATCATCTGGGTACCTGAGTCCCAATCTAGTTCCACTACATTCTCTGAGAGTATTTGGCACTGGCAGTGAGTAAATACTACTTAAATGGAACTGCCTTACCTTATTAGAACCCAATTTTCACCTTATAATTTTTCTATCTCACTCACTTAAAACATCTTGTAAAGAATTTTAGCTAGTAGTGACTGGGAGAGTTTATATCAACAGTATGCAGGTTATTCCTATGAATTCAGATGGAAAGTATTTACTAAAGTCATACACACACTAGAAAGGTAAAGATTGTTGGTAGTTTGTAAATCTTTAGTGTCCTGTAAGAACTGTCTCTTCCTCTGTATTAATTTGCTTCTTTGTAGTCAATGTTTTTGGTCTTCCATCTTTTGAAGAAGAAATGTGTGTGTGTGCACGTGTGTGTGTTATGTATAAAGCACAGCCAGTTAGGGTGCTTGGCAGCAGACTCCATGCCTTTCAAACTGTTAAAATTAAATGCTTCTTGAGAGTGGGATGTTATGTTTGTTCTCCTTTTCTCTTTTGGCTTAAATTATTCATGGGTAACAAACTCCCTCCTTAGTTCCAAATTTTAGTCCTCTGAGAGATAAACAGTTATTATCACGCACTTGTTTGGAAGAAAAAGCCACATCTAAGATTTTGAGCCTCTGCAAAAGTTTCACACATTTTGCCCTCAAAAATTACAGCACATAATCATCAAAGACAGGGATCCTGAGTACAAAATATATGTGCACAGAAGGAGATGCATTGGCTTAAAAATACTTTGAAATTGTAAAGATTTTATCAACAAGTGGAAGCCTGCCTAGTGGAGGGACAAAACGGGGTGTCTGCAAATGGAAACTTTCACCTCAAGAAGTGTGTGGAAGTGAATGAAACAGGCTTGTAAAACAAAGATCCTAATGGAAAAGAGAAAATGGGAAACAAAATGGATAAAAATGAAAACAAGAAGGAAGGTAAGACCTCAAGAAAAAATCAAAGAAGAGAGAATCATAAACAGGATCTGGGTGACCCTGAAAGGAAACAGACTCCACTAGAAAATAAGAGAAGCCCCTGCCAGCCTTCCCACACCTCTGTCGTGCGAAGGGTGACAGCTAATGTTATTTCTCAAGGACAGTAATAAAGAAAGGAAATTGCAGAGGGGAGCTGCATCCTGCAGAGAGCTGAGGAGTTTTACCAGCAGCCCTTTGTGTGTAAGCACTACATAAACAGAAAAGAAACGGCATCACCAGTCCGCATGGCTTTAGATGAAGTGTAAAACTTGAGGGCTACACACAGAAAACAAGTGAAAAGTACACAAAAGACGGCCCAGGCATGCAAAGCTAGGGTGGCTTCTACGCCGAGGAGAAAGGGTCTCATTTAGCAGCTGTATTTGTGAGGTGAGTCCTCACCAGACTTCATAAAGGAGATGACTAGATATTGGTGGCCATATGATTAACCACAACTCTAGCAAATTCATGTGCGTATTTATTTTTTAAAAAAACTCTTTTTTCTCTTCTGTGCTCTAAAGAAATTGGTATTGTGAAGTATCTTTCCTTTTGGCTTGATTCAGGCTGTCTAACGGAAAAATACGTAGATCCACCTCACAGCACACCAACCTCAGCAGAGATGCAAGAAACAGACGCGTGATAGTAACGAAACAGGGAGGAAAGAATACCCATGACATCATGAAATAGTCTTTATTTTGTAAAATAGAAGTATTCTGTAAGGTGGAATTATTTTCCTTTTTCCCACGTTTGCCTTTCCCACTTTCTTTTAGACTTTCCTTTTTTATGCTCATCCCTTCTTTGTCTCTACTCAACAGCATAGTTCTCAGGATGCTTCTTTCTAGTTCTGCAATGGATTCGAGAGTGTTCTTTTTCTTTAAATGGATTTACAAAATGGAACCTCACTATCGGGACATTTAGCTACTTCAGGGATTTCTAGGTCTCTAATAAATCTCTACATAGAAGATTTCATCAGGAAAAAACTCTCTATTTGCAAAAATGTTTAAGTAGAAATCAAAAAGTGTCTATGATAAATGATTGAAAGCAAAGTATAGACATTAGGTCTATTTCATATCAACACAGGAAAATGCGATAATGTTGAACATTGAACCAATAAATTATAATAATAATTTATATACTTAAATCTAATATACCTCAATTTAAAAATAAACCCTATGATGGAATGACCATCAGTACACCAGTATGCATGTTTATAAGGTTGAGTGTTGATTCCTAGAACACGCTATATGATTATAGATTTTTGAGGGACAAGCCTAGCTAGGCATAACTGAGATTTGTTACTATTACTGTGAAATCATTATTAGCCTTTTCTTGTCTCTTGAAAAAGTTTCACATTATTAGAATGTCACAGGCTGTTAACTAAACAAATGCTTTAGGCAAGAATTCAGAAAAAAGGAGACCAGTTGCTATTCCAATTTTAAAAAATAGGTGTGAAGTTTTAATTCAGCAATTTATTTTTTTCTCTCAAAGCTCATTCTTCAACATTCGTCTGAATTTTGGAACACTTTAGCAGTACCATAACAATCGGAGATGTCTTTGGAAAACACAGACAATGAGAAATGTACCATCTAAACAGAGATTAATAATGTTTAATTTCTTGTCCCAAAGCACTTACAAGCCCTCTTATTACAAAAGGAAGCTATTGCAGTTAAGATTCACCATAATTTTTTGCAGGTCATGTGAAAAACACCATTAGTATTTGTTAGGATCAAAATAGTCCCCAGAATATAATGCCAGTATTACACATAGAGACACCCACAGAAGGCCATCCAATGTCCCATACTCTCTCTGCTATAATTTAATTGCAATTGTTAGCATTTTATTAATCTCATTAATTATAATGAACACACAAGAATAGGGATTTGAAAAAACAAAACTTTAGAAGTAGAATAATGATAGAAACTATAATTCAAAACATTATCTTTTCTCAGATATTTCACCATTTTTACAATTCTAAAAATTTTGGGAAAAACCAATGAAATTTTCAGGTTGATATAAAATTTAAACTAATATTATAAGTGTCCATGAGGCAAAACCTGATAGAACTATGAGGAGAAATTATGAATTCACTATTACAGCTGTGACTTCAACATCACTGTATGAGAAATCAAAGCTCCAGTAGTTATACAGCACCCTCAGTCAAGTGAAATAAGGGACATCTATAGACTACTTCACAGAACAACATTGGAATAGACATTTTCAGGCCCACATGGAACATTTCTACGTTTTGGGCAATAAGACACATTTAAAGGTGTTGTTGGCGGCCACGGTGGCGCAACCCCAAAGCAAGTGGGGGGGATAAAAACGTTCAGATGGCAGATAGCAGTTTTTCAGATGGGGTTCCTTCAGATTCCATGGAAGCTGCTAAAAATGCAAGTAATGCAGAAAAACCTACAAATCAGGTAATGCAGAATCCTCAAGTTTTGGCAGCTTTACAGGCACGACTTGATAATGTCTCTCACACACCTTCCAGCTACATCAAGACTTTACTAAAGCAGTAAAAAGAAGAATTAATGCATTGAAACAGCTTCAGGTGAAGTGTGCTCATGTAGAAGCCAAGTTCTATGATGAAGTTCATGACCTGGAAAGAAAGTATGCAGTATTATACCAGCTTCTCTTTGACAAGAGAAGAGAATTCATCACTGGTGGTGTTGAGCCAACAGATGCAGAATCAGAATGGCACAGTGAAAATGAAGAGGAAGATAAATTGGCTGGAGACATGAAAAATAAAGTTGTCATAGCAGAAAAAGAAACAGAAACTGTTGAAGAGCCAAACCCCAGAGGAATCCCAGAGTTCTGGTTTACCGTCTTTAGAAATATAGATATGCTGAGTGAGTTAGTTCAGGAATATGATGAACCAATCTTGAAACACTTGCAAGATATTAAAGTGAAGTTTTCCGATCCTGGACAACCTATGTCTTTTGTATTAGAGTTCCACTTTGAACCCAAAGATTACTTTACCACCTCAGTCCTGACAAAAACATACAAGATGGAGTCAGAGCCAGATATGGCCGACCCTTTTTCCTTTGAAGGTCCTGAAGTCATTGACTGTGATGGATGTACTATTGACTGGAAAAAAGGAAAGAATGTTACAGTCAAAACCATCAAGAAAAAGCAGCAGCACAAGGGTCGAGGCACTGTGAGAACGATTACTAAACAAGTCCCCAGTGCGTAGTTTTTCAACTTCTTCAATCCACTGAAAGCATCTGGTGATGGAGAATCCCTGGATGAAGACTCGGAATTCACACTGGCCTCTGATTTTGAAATTGGACACTTCTCCCGCGAGAGGATTGTCCCAAGGGCAGTGCTTTGCTTCACCCGGGAGGCCATTGAGCATGATGACCATTTTGAAGAGAGTGAAGAAGGAGAAGAGGACGAGGATGCTGAAATTAACCCCAAGGTGTAATTTTTGTCTGTTAATCATTCATACTAGAAAGAACCCACCCAGCCAGCGGAATGCAGAAGTGACAGGCGGGAGCCCTGCCCTGGGCGGTCACCTCGCATGCTGCCTCTCAGGACTTGGCCCCCAGGCAGGGGCCTGGGTCCTGCTCACCATCCTGTCAACAGAGCTTATTACATCCAACTCGTTTTAAAGTGCATGATTTTCACTTTCACTTTTGCTTTTTCCTTATTTTGCTTAACTTGTACAATGGCAAATGAAATGCATTTCAGAATAGGAGGTTTAGTTCCAGCACCCTCTGCAGCCTCGGTGCCTGCAGCTCTGGACTTCCTTAGGCCCTGCCCTTTGGGAGGGCCCCTAGACCACGTGGGGTGGAGCTGGAGGTCATTCTGCTAAGGGCTGAGGTCTAGTGACGTCTGGGGCGTCTAGAACCTCTTCCACCAGCCCTGCGGTCAGGTAGACGCTTCCCTTCGTTTGAAGAGGCCCCCACGCTGTTCCAGCCACTTAACCTGCTGAGTGTGAGAGCTGCTTCTGCTGTCGGGTTCTGATCGTCTCAAAAGAGCCGTGCAGAGTAAGGCCCTGTTCTCCTTAGGATGTTTTTCCCTTGCGTTTTATTTTTCTAAGGGTGGGGGTGGGGTTATGGCACACACCGACTCTGCTGCAGGGTCGTCCTCGTATTTATTTATTCATCCGTGCTGTGAGGACTTCGCACGCACAGTGTCGCTCATTCTCCCAACTTTGGAACACGTCGATGATTTGAGCGAGAAGATGTGCATCTCCTCCCGGGAGGGAGGCCTGTGGAGAAGAAACAAGCTGCTTCCCGGGGCTGAAGGCAGGAGCTTGTTCTCATGCCATGCAGACCATGTCCGCTGACGGGGAGCGCAGGTGTCGCTAGAGCGCCAGTGTCCTTCATTTTCCTGGACAGGGCTGGACTGCCGGACGCAGCTTTCCATTTCAGGGTAAGCGTCAAGTCTCGCTGTCTCAGTGGTTCCATTTCCAGCCGCGTCATTCGTCCGGTCTTAAAAGCCTTGGGACTGGTTGGCAGCTGGCACGATAGGGTTTGGAGTGTGTGACAGAGGTCTCTGGCAGCTGGGACCACCGTGTCCACACTGTGACCAGGCATGTGGGACTGTGCTCAGCCTTACCTTGTAACACATTTGTAACTGAATATGGTGTTCTCAATTTGTACGGAATAGTTAGAATATTCTATTAAAGTTGTGAAACATGAAAAAAAAAGACATTTAAAAAAGTAGAAACCATACAATGAATGGTTTCAGACTGCACTGAAAATAAATTGAAAACTAATAACAGAAAGCTAATTATAAAATCCTGAAATACATGCAGACAAAACACTTCTAAATATCCCATCATTAAAGAAGAAATTTCAAAAGCTATATTAATTAGTTTCATGTAAGCACTCCAAGTTGTATAAAAAATCAACACATTGTACCCCACAAATGCATAAATGTAAGAAAAATCAATAAAAAGTTTAATTCCAAAAAAATTTTAAATTAAAAATATTTTGACGTAAATAAAAATACAAACATGATATTAAAATTTGTGGAATACAGCAAAAGAAGGAAATTTATAACTCTGAATGTAACTAATAGTGAATGCCTATATTGGAAAACATGAAAAATCTACAGTCACCTGAACTGCCACTTTAGGAAACTAGAGAAAGTAGAGAAAAATCAATTCAAGATAAACAGAAGAAAAAAACAATACAAATTAGAGCAAAACTCAATTAAATTAATGCAATCTAGTTTTGGGGAAAAGATTAGTGAAATTGATAAGCCTCTTGCTAGGCTAATAGGAAAAAAAGTTAGAGGATTACCGATATCTTAAGTAAGGGAGGGTGTAACATTATAAATTTCACAAACATTGAAGGGATAATAAAGTGAAATTGTGAATAACGCTATGCCTATGAATTTGATAACCCATATGAAATGGATCAACTCCTCAAGAGACAAAACTATCAAAACTCACTCAAGAAATAATAGACAGTCTGAATAGCACCAGGCCCAGATGGATTCAAAGATAAATACTACAAAACATTTTAGAAGAAACTAACTATCTCCAACCTTTTCTGGAAATAGATGAAACAGAAATACTTTCTAACTCCTTCTAAGAGGCTACCATTAGCATTACCTTAATACCAAAAACAGGTAATGGCATCACAAAAATTTTTTAACACCTGCAGGCCAATATCGCTCATGAACATAGATGAAAAAAGTTAGTATATGGTATCAACAGTGTATGAAAAGAACGGTGCATTATATCTAAGTAGATGCAAAGTAGTTTCAACATTTTAAAATCAATGTCATCCATCACATGAATAAGATGAAGAAGAAAAAAATCACATGTTCATATCAATAGATGCAGAAAAGCATTTGACAAAATCCAACCATGACTCATGACAAAACTCTCAATAATCCAGAAAGAGAGAACATCCTCAACTTTAGTAGACAAAGAATATCTACAAAAAACTTGCAGCTACATCCTACTGAACACCACAGTAAGGCCCTTGAAGCTTCTCCACTAACAAAAAGAACAAGGTGATTGTTTCTGTTCCCCCCTCTGCATTTCAACATCCTACTAGAAGGCCTAGCCAATGCAATAATAAAAGAAAAAAAGAAAAAGAATGTATTCAGATTGGGAAGGAAGAGATAAAACTGTTTTTGATTTCAGATTATGCTAATTAGCTTAGCTGAAGTAATCCAAACATCACACTGTGTACCTTAAATATATCCAATTCTTATTTTCAAAAAACCCAAATTAAAAATCCAAAGAACATAATACCATTCACATTAGTGCTAAGAGAGATGAAATATTGAAGTACAAAACATGTACAAAATCTTTACAAAGAGAACCACAAAACTCTGATGAGAAAATAAATAAATGTATACATGTATGCTTATTTATGAGTAGAGAACACAATATTTTCATACTATCAGTTCTTCCCAACTTGATCTATAAATTTAGTAACACCCCAATCATAATCTCAGCAAGTTATTTTGCAGATAGTGACAAAATAATTCTAAAGTTAATATGAAGAGGCAAAAGATCCAGAATAGGCAACAAAATGCTGAACAAGAACAAAGTTGGAATATTGATAGTATAATACTTCAAGACTCATTTTATTACAGGTGGAATTGCAAACTAATACAACCTTTATGGAAAGAAGTATGGAGAATCCTCAAAGAATTAAAATTTGACACTTCATTTGATCCCACAATCCCTTTACTAGATATCTACCTAGAACAAAAATCATTTTACCACAAAGTCATTTGCATCAGAATGCTTACTGCAGCCTAATTCATAATTGCCATGTCATGGAATCAATCCAAATGTCCATCAACTCATGAATGGATTAACAAGTATAGCATGGAATATTATTCAACCATAAAAAGGATGGAGACTTTACATCTTTTATGTTTACCTGAAGGGACCTGGAATATGTTCTTCCTAATAAAGTATCTCAAGAATGGAAAAAATATACATATAGTGTGCCCTATACTATTATGAAACCAATATATAAACACTTCTACACTCATATGAATGATAAAACACAAATATAGCAAGGGGGAGGGGAGAGGTAGGTGGGGGAGGGGAAGGGGAGGGCAACTGGTGGGAGGAGGAAGGGCATTTGGTGGGATCTCATCTAATGTGCACAATGCAAAGGCATATTTCAAAATAACCAAGAGTAAATTTCAAATGTCTTATCACAAAAATAAGTGAGGCAATGGGCATGTTAATCAGTTTTGGGAATCATCATTCCACTTTGCATATCAAATCATCACATTGCAAACCATAAATTTATATGGTAATGATTTTAGTTAAAAATTAAATTTAAAAAGAGGTTTATCCATATTGTAAAAAAAGATTCATTACATTGTTTCAGTAATGAGAACAGTGTTGTATTAACAAAGAATAGACAAATAGATTAATGGAACAAAGTATAGAGTTGTGGCCAGATGCAGTGGCTCATGACTGTAATCCCAGCACTCTAGGAGGCTGAGGTGTTAGGATACCTTGAGCTCAGGAGTGTGAGAGCCTGAGCAAGAGCAAGACTTCGTCTGTACTAAAAATAGAAAAATTAGCTGACTGCCTATAGACCTAGCTACTCAGGAGACTGACGCAGGAGGATTGTTTGAATCTGGGGTTTGAGGTTGCTGTAAGCTATCTATCCTGGGAAACAGAGTCTCAGTCTCTCTCTCTCTCTCTCTCTCTCTCTCTCTCTCTCTCTCTCTCAAAAAAGAAAAGAATACAGTGCCCAGATGTAGATACACATAGTCAACATATTTTATTATTATTATTATTTCAAAACATGTACATTACAAAAGTACTGCTTTAGATACTTCACTTAGGATAATGGTCTCCAGTTCCATCTAAACTACTGCAAAAGGATTTAATTCATTCTTCTTGTGGCTGAGTAGTAGTACTCCACAATGTATATATATACACACAACATTCGTTAATTCACTCATGAATTGATGGACACTTTCGTTCTTTCCACATCTTTTTTTCCATTTGTGTATCTTCTTTTACAATTGTGAATTGTGCTGTAATAAACATTCAAGTGTAGGTATCTGTTTAATACAACGACTTCTTTTCCTTTGGAAACATCTAGTGGTGCGAATGTTGGATCAAATGGTAAGTCTACTTGAGAAATCTACAAACTACTTTCCACAGCAGTTGCTCCAATTTGCAGTCCCACAAACAGAGTATATGGATTTTTTTCTCTCTGCATCCACATGAGCATCTGTTGTTTTTGGACTTTTTAATAAGAACCATTCTAACTGGCATGGGCAATACTGCATGGTGGTTTTAATTTGCATTTTCTTGATGGGTAGCAACACAGCATTTTTTCATATGTTTTTTTTTTCCATTTGTGTATCTTCTTTTGAAAAACTTCTGTTCCCATCTTTTGTCCACTTTTAAATGGTTTTTTCCTTGATTATTTGTTTGAGTTCTTTATAAACTCTGGTTATACTTGATCTATAGTTTGTATAGATTGTCTATTTGCTCTGTTGATGATTTCCTTAGGTGTGCAGAAGCTTTTCAATTTAATCAAGTCACATTGATTTATTTTTGTTGTTGCTGTGATTGCCATTGAGGTCTTCTTCATAAATTCCTTGCCTATACCAATACCTAGAAAAGTTCTTTTTTTTTTTTCTTCCTTTTTTTTTTTTTTTTTTTGTTTTATGGCCAGGGCTGGGATTGAACCCTTCACCTCTGGTATATGGGGCCGGTGCCCTACCCCTTTGAGCCACAGGTGCAACCATTTTTTTTTCTTTTTAATTAAGTCATTTGTACATAGATCATACATACATTTATGCCATTATGGGATTCAATGTGTTGATTATTTGTACAAATTGGAGTGCTTACATGCTACTAATCAACATAGCTTTCACCTCATTTACCCAATTACAGCATTAAGACATTTGTGTTCTACACCTGATAGATCCAACTTGTACTT
>CAUYRH010160245.1:0-31929 GCA_963574655.1 Perodicticus potto
CTCTGGGCCATTGTGGGCACCTGTAGTCCCTGCTGTCTCCAGAGGCTGAGGCAAGAGAATCATTTGAGCCCAAGAGTTTTAGGTTGCTGTGAGCTGTGAAGCCACAACACTCTAAACAGGGTGACATAGTGGGACTCTGTCAAGAAAGAAAGAAAGAAAGAAAGAAAGGAAGGAAGGAAGGAAGGAGGGAGGGAGGGAGGGAGGGAGGGAGGGAGGGAGGGAAGGAAGGAAGGAAGGAAGGAAGGAAGAAATGTTGAACCACTGGTCATATGAAAGGCAGGAAATCAGGGCGACTCTTGAGTTTCTTTGGAGAAAAAATGAATGGTGACGTCTCTTTAGAGGACCACTATCAGAATTAAGGGCTATGCAAAGAATATCGTTGAGACAATAAACAAAATCTGAATACATAAGATCATTGTATAAATTTTAGTTTCCTACTCTGTAGTTATATAAGAGAATTGCCTTGTTTTTAAGAGGTACATGCTAACATCTTAAAGTTAAAAGAGAATTTTGTCTACATCTCACTATCAAATGGTTCAGAAAAATATACAGAGATAAAATGATAATGATGATGATGGTAGATAGACAGACAGACATAGATATAAATGTCCTGAGAAAAGGAAAGAATAAAGAAAATAAGATGTAGATAGAGAGATTAATAATAGATAAATAAGTACACAGACAAATAGAGATACATAGACAAGAAAAAGAAACAGATCAAAAGAGAAGTCATAATATCTTCTGGTTCTTTACACTCAGAAAAAAATGGGAATTGGCAAAATGTTAACATTTAGGGAATTTGAGTAAGCTGTGTATAAGAAATTTTGTCCTATTCTTATATATCTGCTGTGAGTCTTTATGATTTCAAAATAAATATTTTTGAAAGTTTCTCCTTGTTCACTGTCCATAAAGAAGGAATTAGCTACAACTATTTTTTTCAAGCTTGTGTCACTCAGGACTCACATTCCCCTGAAAGCTGTGATCAGATAGAGAAGGAAGGTGGTGGAATACCTTGATTGACAGCCTACCAATGAGTTGGAAAACAAATGGTTCCTCAAACAAAAAAAGAGGGTGCTATACAAAAAGAAAGACTATGGATACAAACCCATACAATCCAAATTAATTACTACTTGAGCAGGGCAGTGAAAGATCACAAATGTCTGACAGGCCAGAATCTCTACTGTCACTTCATTCAAGCTTTAAGTACATTCCACACATGGGAGTTCTACCTCAGTGTTGACACCTGAGCCTTTATCCCTAAGTGTAACTACCTGCATCAACCAGTGGAGTGCTCCAAAGACCACCTTCCCCCAGAATGTATTTAATTGAAAGAGGACTATTGAAAAAACATGCTGATTCAATTCAACTAAAGAATTGAAAAATTGCTTAGTTTATTCTATTATTTCCCAAGTGAGGAGATGGAAGTTCAGGGAAGGTAATGACCCAGACTATCTATCAAATTTGGGCCACTATTTTAGATGTATTATCAGAATTCTGTTAATTTCAGGAATGCAAACCAAAGTTATACTGGCTTAAGAAAAGAAGGAAGAAAAAGATGGGGCGAGAAGAGAAGGGAAACAGGAAGAAGAAGGGAGGGGAGAAAGAAGGATAAGAGGCGAAGAAGGCGGGGCAAGGGAAATTGTTATTCATTGGTTTATAAAACTGAAATATCCAAACATGAGTTATGGCTTTCAGGCCTAACTTGATCCAGATGCTCAAAGAAAGATAATGTCTTTTTCTGTTGTGCCTATTTATTTTTTTCCACATTGTCTGCATTCTCAAGAGATTTCTTCCAAAATAGGTCCAGGATAATATTCTACTAGTTTATCAACCTCAGCTGAAAGTTTTAAGGCTGAATACGGTGGCTCATGCCTATATTACCAGCACTTTGGGAGGCCAAGGCAGGAGGATTACTTGAACCCAGGAGTCTGAAACCAGCCTGAGAAACATAGCGAGATCTTGTATCTATAAAAACATTACAAATTAGCCTCATGTGGCAGTGCCTATAGTTCCAGCTACTTGGGAGGCTGAGGCAGGATGATCACTTGAACCTAGGAGCTATTTTTGCATCACTTCTTTCCAGCCCGGGTGACAGAGCTAGATTCTGTCTAAGAAAAAAGGAAGGAAGAAAGGGAGGGAGGGAGGGAGAAGAGAGGGGAAGGGAGGGAGGAAAGGGAGGGAAGGAAGGAAGAAAGAAAGAGGAGAGGGAGGGAGGGAGGGAAAATACTTAATTCTAGCTTGAATCTGAGGGCTGAATCTCATTAGCTTTAGTCACCCTGCTTTAGAATTGTGTACAGAACTACAATCCCTCATTGCATCAATGGGTAAAGAGGGTTGAGGGAAATGGGGATGAGGTTAGCCCTGCCTGAATCACACGGACTTGCTGGTAAACAGGATAAACTCTAAAATCTCTGGAGCACATTTATCAAATTATCACTGTAAATTGGCAGAACCATGGACAGCAGCCAGGTTTTCATTATAAATTCTTATCATCTGAAGGAGGAAAAAATTTTTGTAAGAATATGATAAAGTCCTCTAAGTTTACAGATGTAGAAAATAAAGCCCCCCAAAGTTATATATGGGCCAGGTACAGTGGCTCATGCCTATGATCCTAGCATTCTGGGAGGCTAAGGCAGGTGGATCTCCTGAGCTCAGGTGTTCCAGACCAGCCTGAGCAAGAGTGAGACCCCCATCTCTCCTAAAAATAGAAAAAGACTAGCCAGGCATTGTGGCAAGCACCTATAATCCAAGCTATGTGGGAAACAGAGGCAAGAGGATGCTTGAATTCAGGAATGTGAGGTTGCTCTGAGCTACATGATGCCAGGGCACCCCACATAGGATGTCAGAGTGAGACCCCATCTCAAAGAAAAGATAAAAAGTTATATATGACTTGTCCAGGCTTACGGAAAACTGAAGGTCAAATCCAAATCTTTAAACCCAAGTACAAGAGCTCCAGTTGTGCAATCGGTTAGCACATGGTACTGATAAACCCAAGTCCAGGCTTCTTTGCCCCATACCTTGCTGTTTCCCAACTCACCATGATAGTATGGGAGAGAAAGCAAAAACGAAAATCAAGAGGATGGGAGCTGATACCTGTTATTTCACCCTTTCCATCATGCATCTCCTCTGATTTCGGTCAATGCACCTTCAGTTGTGTTTTGAGGAGCTACCTTTCCCCTACTGTGGGGAATATATCTTGCTGTCTTCTGGTTAGTGGGTGTTATGTGTTTCAGGTTGGGTTATGTTTTTACTCTACAATTTCAAATTTTATGGGGTTGCTTAAGAAAGGACATGCAGTTGAAGACAATGCATGCTTTACCGGCACTCTGTACTAAAAATTTTGATGTCATTTAACCCAGGATTTTACAAACACGCACACATACACGCATGCATACTTATATATACACACACAAAATGCCTTTGTAAATTCTATATTTTTCTTATTTTATTTTCCTTAATTTTTATTTTTAACTCATCCTTATTTCTTATTCTTATAACATTCACCTTCCAAAACTATCAGGAATTAAGAAGTGCCTAGTGTTTTTCCACTTCACTAAATAATTTATCCCTCTTTCCAGCGTCTTGGGCAGATAGGGCAAAATAGAGTTCAGCTCCAAAATAATAATCAATTTTTCATTATAAAATTGAAATATAAAAAAGACTACTCGTGATGAGCTTTAAACCTGCCTTTGTGGCATATTCTAAAGTTATTATTCTTTCACCCGAGTGAGCCCATAAATTGCTGAGTTTGGATTGATTTATATTTAATGCACAGCTAATGTGGATTGCCTTCCACTATCTGGTCTTTAGTTATTCAGGGTCTATTTAAAATGTTTCATCACTCTTTTTGTAGACAACTAAATAGTATTTTCCACAAGTTATTGATGGAGAGATTATTAATGGCGTTTATGTGGCTATAACCTCAGAGAACACGATAGGAGTAAAAGGATAAGGAAGAAAAGAAAGAAATAGGCATCTTGCATAGTAAAAAGAGCCCCTATCAAGGGTCAAATTGACTTGGAATCTTCAGATTGCAGCTCTAGCACTGTCGTAAAACAAGTTATCCTGGATGAAGCATGTAATTTGTCTAGGTGGATGAAGCTTCCTCTGACATTCTTTCCAAGCCTACATTGTAGACTTTCTCTGGTCATTTATGAAATTAGTTTTAAAAACCTTTATTCTTAATATCTTAATGAAGTAATCAATAACGGGCCACTCAGAGATAATATGTTGGTTGTTTCTTTCCAGATCCTGAAAGGCGAACCTCAGAAATACTGTGGGTTTAGTTCCAGGCCACCACAATAAAGTAAATATGACAATAAAGCAAGTCATACAAAATTTTTCATTTCCCAGTGCATATAGAAGTTATGTTTAGACTAGACTGTAGTTTATTCAGTGTACAACAGCATTATATCCTTTAAAATGTATACATCTTAATTTTCAAGTACCTCTTTTAAATTTTATTTTTAATTAATTTTTAATTAAAATTGTAACTGTATACATTTGTGGGGTACCATGTGATGATTTGAAATACACTTTAAAATACTTTATTGCTAAAAACTGCTAGTAATTATCTGAGCCTAGAAAGTCTTGCCCCAGTGTAAATGCCTGCTGGCTGATGAGGGTAGTAGTTGCTGAAAGGAAAGGTGGCTGAGGCAGTCGCCAGTAAAATAAGACAATAACAATGCCTGTTGCATCCACTGACTCCTTTTTTCACATAAGATTTCTTTGTAGCATATGATGCTGTTTTTAAGGGGTTTTTTTCTTCAAAATATTAGGAAGGTACAAATGTTATTTGTGTTACATGGATACCCTGTATAATGCTTAAGTCTGGACTTTTAGTGTGCCCACCACCAAAACAGCGTTCATTGTACATAAGTTTTTACCCTCACCCTCTCCCACCTTACCCTTCTATTGGTATCCCGCGTCCTTTATGCTCTTGGTGCCTGCGTGTGCCCATCGTTTAGCCTCCCAATTATTACAGAGTACATGTGGTGTTTGTTTTCTCATTTCTGAGTTACTGCACTTCAGATAATGGCCTCTAGTCCCAATTCAAGTTGCTGCAAAAGACAGCATTTCATGCCTTTTGCTGGTTGAGTAGTGCCCCATACAACATATATACCACATTTTCTTTATCCACTCATGAGTTGATGAGCACTTAGTTGATTCCTCATCTTTACAACTTTGAATTATGCTGCAATAAATTCAAAAACAAATGCCTTTTTGATAAAATGACTTCTTTCCTTTGAGGAGATACACAGTAGACGGATTGCTGTATCAAATGGTAGGGCTATAGTTATTTCTTTGAAGAATCTCCATACTGTTTTCCACAGAGGTTGTACTAATTTGCAGTCCCACCAATGTATAAGCATTCCTTTTTTTCTATATACATGCCTGTGTCTACTGGTTTTTGACTTTTTAATAATAGCCATTCTGACAGGGGCAAGGTGATATCTCATTGTGGTCTAGAACTAGAAGAAATAATGCTATGCTTCATTTGGAACCAAAAAAAGTCTGAATAGCAAAGAAATCTTAAGCAAAAAGAACAAATCTGGAGCCACCACATTACCTTACTACAAGATTATAACAACCAAAACAGCATGGTGCTATAATAAAAGTAGAGACATAGACCAGTAGAACAGAATAGAGAAATAAAACCATCTACTTACAATCAGTGGGTCTTTGACAGACAACAACATACTCTGGAAATAAGAAGCTCTATTCAACATATTAGGGAGGTACAAATGTTTGTGTTACATGGATATCTTGTATAATGGTGCTGGGGAAACTAGATAATCACATGCAGAAGAATGCAGTAGGACCCTTAACCCTCACCATATACAGAAATTAATTCAAGATGAATAAGAGACTTAAATGTAAGGCATGAAAACATAAACATTCTAGAAGCAAATGTAGGAAAAAAACTCTTTTAGACATCAGCCTTAGTGAAGAGTTTGTGACTAAGACCTCTATTGCTTTTTGGCTAAGACCAAGTGTAGTATGACTAAGACCCCAAAGGCAAATTGAACAATAACAAATAAATGGGACTTAATTAAAAAGCTCTGAAATAATCAGCAGAATAAATAAACAACCTACAGGATTGGGGGAAATATTCACAGACTATACATCCAACAAAAGGCTAATATGAACAATCTACAAAGAATTCAGAAAAAGAAGAAAGAAAAAAATTAAACAACTCCATTAAAAGTAATCAAAAGACAGGAACAAAAGTTTCTCAAAAGAAGATAAGACAAATGCAAATACATGAAAAAATGCTCAACATCACTAATCATCAGGAAATGCAAATTAAATTCATAATGCAAAATTGTCTGATAGCATTTTACCCACAGTACAACTTCTTTCAAAATTGGAGTCAATTCTCTCAAACTCTCCCACTGTGTTGTCAACTGAATTTATATAATATTCTATATGCTTTTTTGTCATTTCAGTGGAATTCACTGTACCTTCACCAGGTATATATTCCATCTCAAAAAAAAAAAAAAACAAACTTTCTCTCCCCTCCCCCTCCTCTTTCTCCGTCATCTTGGGCTGGAGGTGGGTCATAGCATTGATTAAAAAAAAAAACAAAAAAAAAAAAACTTTTTTCACTCATCCATAAGAAGCATTTAGAATGTCCTAATTTGTCCAACCTTTTGTATTTTGAGACAGAGTCTCACTTTGTCACCCTTAGTAGAGTGCCATGGCATCATAGCTTACAGCAACCTCAGTCTCTTGGGCTCAAGCAATCCTCTTGCCTCAGCCTCCCAAGTAGCTGGGACCACAGGCTCCTGCCACAATGCCTCACTACTTTCTAAATTTTTTTAGAGACTGGATATCACCATTGCTCAGGCTGGTCTGAAATTCCTGAGTTCAGGCAATCCACCAGCCTCAGCCTTCCAGAATGCTAGGATTACAGGTGTGAGCCACCCTGCCTGGCCTAATTTGTCCAACTTTTATCATGATTTTGCAGTATTCGGCCAGATCTTCAGGCTCCACTTTTAATTCTAGGTCTTTGTATTTCCATCATATCTTCAATAGTTTCCTTCATTTAACTCTTCAGAGTCATCCATGAAGGTTGGAATCAACTTTCCTTAAATTCCTGTTAACGTTGATATTTTTACCTCCTTCCATGAGTCACAAATGTTCCTAATGGCATCTAGAATGGTAAATCCCTTCTAGAAGGTTTTCAATTTACTTTGTCCAGGTCCATTAGAGGAATCACTACCCATGCCAGCCATAACCTTGTGATTTGTATTCTTAAATAATAAGACTTGAAAGTTAAAATTACTCTGATTCATGGACTGCAGAATGGATGTTATGATAACAGGTATGAAAATAATATAAATGTTCTTGTATATCGTCATCAGAGGTCTTGGATGACCAGGTTCATTGTCAATTAGCAGTAATACTTAGAAAGGAATATTTCTTTTCTTAGCAGTAGATCTCAATCTTAGGCTTAAAATATCCAGTAAACATGCTATAAACAGATGTGCTGTCATCAGGCTTTGTTGTTCCATTTATAGAGCACAGGCAGAGGAGATTTAGTATAATTCTTGAGAGCCTTAAGATTTTCAGAACAATAAATAAGCCCTGGCTTTAACTCTAACTGTACTAGCCCCTAACAAGAAAGTCAGCTTATCCTTTGAAACTTTGAAACCAGGCATTTCCCCCTCTAGTTATGAAAGGCCTAGATGGCTTCTCCTGTCATGCCAGCTTTGTTTTCTCTTATTACAGAGTGGTTTCTCTACTTAGTAGAGAATATGACCTCCCCCAGCTCTAGATATTACATTTACTTATTCATTCAATTAGCTATTGTTTATGAGCCACCTGGAAGGCAGACACCATTCTAGGCATTAGGAACATATTAGTGACAAGGAATGAGTCTGCCCTCAGGGAGCTCATGTTCTAGTGGGAGGGAAAGAGTCACACAATAAAAAAGTGAACAAATAACTTGCCGGGTAGTGGTAACTGCTATGGGGAAAAATAATCAGCATAAGGAGCAAGGAAGTGCCACATGGGGATGGTGAAGACTGCAGAGGTATTGTGTATTGTATTATAAAAAGTGACCAGAGAAAGCCTTCTGATATTTGGTGACATCTCAAGTAAAGAAGATTGTAAGGAAGTAATAAATATATTTGGTGGAACAGCAAATACAAAGACCCTAAAGGGAGAACGTGGTAACATGTTTGAGGACAAGCAGGGGATCAGCATTCTGGGATAGATGTGGGAGACAAGAAGAGATAGGACTGGAAAGGTAGAAATGGCCAGACCGTATAGATCCAAGATAATTGTCAGGATTGGGGTTTTCACTCTGGGATGGCAAGTCAGTGGAAAATACTGAGCTGAGCAGTCACATGATCTGACTTATGTTTTAGTACACCCACTCTGGCTGCTGTATGTAGGAGGGCATGGAGGAGGGACAGTAGGGGGCTATTTTAGTAATCCTTGTAAGAGACAATGAGGCTTGAACTGGGTGATAAAGGTGGTAAGAAGTGCCCATTTATTAAATGTGTTGTGAAGGTTGTCATCATCAACCTTCACAACATATTTAAATATTGAAGTATTGAATATGGAGGTATAAGATAAAGAGAATCAAAGATAGTCAAAAGTAGATAGAGAATACAAAAAGTATGAAAACTGAACCCTGGATATCCACAACCTTTGAACATTGGGGAGCTGGGAACAGACTTAAAAAGGAGATGGAGAAGGACAGCCAGCTAGGTAAGAGGCAAACCAAAAGAGAGTAGTATCCTAGAAGCTGCCTGTGGAAGGTGGGGGAGGAAGAAGGGATCAACTGTGCTAAATGCTTCTGAATGAATTGTGTCGAAAACTGAGGCCTGAGAATTGATTATTGGATAGGATATAAGCACCGAAGTCCCTAGTTGGCCTTGACAAGAGCTATTTCAATAAAATTATGAAAACAAATACTCTAAAATCTTATGCCACCCAAGTGGGGCTGAATTCTCCACTTCAAAAAATCCTGAAGATACACACTAATTAACCTGGTTCAGTCAGGTACCCACCTATGTGACCAAGCAACTAATACCATTGAAAAGTGCAATTTGGTAGCTATCAGTGGTGGGCCAGTCAATAGTGAAGGATCTCAGGCTGTCATAAAGTCATGGGCATTCCTGAGATATATACAAGTGGAGAAAAGAAGCAACTCCTAGGAAGAGGATGACAAGGCCATCATGGATTTCCCCTACATTGGGTTTGCCAGCTTTTATTTATTTTGAACTCCCCTACATTGGGTTTATCTTATTTATTTATTTATTTATTTATTTATTTATTTATAGAGACAGGGTCTCTCTCTGTTACCCAGGTTAAAGTGTACTGGCACAATCATAGCTCACTGTAGCCTTGAACTACCAGACTCAGATGACCCTCCCTCCTTAGCTTCCCAAACAGCTAGAACTATAGGTGCATACCATCAGGCTTGGCTATTTTTTAAAATTCTTTTGTAGAATGAAACACTATGTTTCACTATGTTTCCCAGGCTGGTCTTGAACTCCAGGCCTCAAGCAATCCTCCTGTCTTGGCTGCCCAAAGTTCTGGGATTACAGATGTCAGCCGCTATTCCCAATCACTTAATCTTTAATAATAAATCGGGGTTGCAAGTTCTGTTTTCACAGAGCTGGTACCAAAACCAGATCAAACAAGAGAGCATAGTGGGTTACCATGATGTTGCCAAAAAGGAGGTCCACACCCATGTGGTCCTTCTCCAGCCACACACGCCCTGGCTGCACTGTGTCCCAAGAAGAAGCCGTGGATATGTATATTAATATTATTATAAGTGTAGGTGGATATTCTGCTAGAGCTGGAACACAACTTTTTTACCTGAGTTTAAATATTGGGAGATCTTCGAAAAATGCATTGTTAACATCTCATTTTTAAAAAAAGTAGAAAAAGCCATCCCAGGAGGGGCTTAAAGGAATAGGAATATCAGGATCAAAAGAAAAAATAAGAAATTCTTGGGAAGGAAGGAAAAAGAAGAAAAGTTAATAAAGAAGTTTTCTTTCTTTTTTTTCTCTACATGTCTGGATGTAATGGGGATTTGTCCTTGTTCTTTTTTTCTAGTTCTGACAAAGCATTTCAAATCTAAAGTGTTTTTAAAACTAAAAGAAATCTTGAAGCACTGTAGCCCAAAATGAGGCCAATTATTCCTTGGCTGTATGTTAGGTATTTAAGGAGGCTTATTAATTCTTTGATACCAAATAACCCCTATTTGAAGAAAGGTGTGAGGGAATTTTGTTCCCGTCCTCAGAGAATTAAGAATTTTTAAGCACTACTAAAACCAGTTTGACTTCTCTGGGAGTTGGAGATGTCCTATCTTATTTTAGCAAATGAGGAATTCTCTTACAAATCTCAGAGCATGAATATATTACTGTTTTTTTAGGATAACCTCACCTTCTAAATGAGCCAAGCAAATTGAGATAAAAGACATTGAAGTTTGAAACTTTAGGCACAAGTTGAGTTAGTATCAGATTGGTCTTCATTCTCACTTGTGTTGACTTTATAATCATGCTTATTTGTATGTCGGCCTTATATACTCCAGAGAGACAGATAAATTCTCAAGATGTTTCTTTTTAACGTAAATCATCTGTAATTCTTACACAGAGAATACATTTTCCATTTATGACACTTAATCAATTCATCTCTCACAGAGCCTTAAAAACAGAGTAAAATGTTCTCAAATTGGTATTGAAATTAGTAAAAGTAATTTTATCTTTCTTGGTAATGAAATAGATTCCCTACATTTTGAAATGCCTCTCTATTCTTTTCTCATTTCTCACCCAAATGTGTACAGTTAGAGTGCTTGCTGTCACTAGTCTTTGAACTCTTTGCTGCCCCCTCTCAGGCTCCTCCCTCTGAGAGGCTACATGTACCTGCATCTTTAACTTTAGGCTTGGACATGTGACTTGCTGTGGCCAATGAGACAGGAAGGAAAAAATGTATGTGCATTTTCAGGCAGCGCTCTAAGAGCTATCATAGCTACCATCTTCTCCTTTCCCTCAGTGCAATACTAGCAGTGTCCCAACTAGGACTTCTCTCTAGCATGGGTCCTAAATAAAGACAACATGGAGCTGGGCAGATCCTGACCCCAATGGACATACAGCACGAATAAGAAATAAGTATTCATTGTTGTAAAGCTGAGATTGCAGAGGTCATTTGTTCCTGCAGCATAACTTACCCTGACATTAAGAAAGGCTTTAAAGACTATTTCACATTTATGTTTACATAATATAAACACTATAATAATTGATAACAACTATAAGATCTCCGCATTTTCTGCTACAATTCACAAAAATGAGAATAGTAGCAAGACTAGCTAAGTGAGGAGGCAAATTTATGCTACAGATCAATAATTTGCAGATTATTTCTGACCATGGACAAAAACTAAACCTAAGATTACATTAAACTTAAGCCAATAAAAAGAGTCCCCAGGGTCCTGAGGGTCTTGTCCTTTCATAAACAGGAACACTCACAGCACACTTACTAGACCAATCTATTCAAAGTATGATCTGCAAACTTTTTTCCACCAGTCTGCAATAAAGTAATCCCAGAAATTAGTTTAGATTCTTTTATAGAAATTTGACATTTGCAGAACATCCAAGCTCATTGGTGGAATTGACTTGCTGAATGAGGTAAGAGATCAATTTGGGTATTTTCAGACTGTGAGTGACATGTGGCACAAACTGCATCCTAGGATTCTACCATAGATCAGAGAATAAAAAAAAAATAGAAGAAGTTTGATCTTTCACCAAAGATAGGTTAAAAAACACTGGCCTTCTCTCCCTCCACCCATCCTATGGTGCATCTTAGACAGGTTCAGACAAAACTTACTAAATGCAGAATACAAATATCTTCATACAATAACTAAGAAAATGACACGATGGCTATGTCAAACAGTTTGATGAAAATGTTTCAGATTGTATATGAAACTAGCACATTGTACCCCTTGATTGCACTAATGTACTCAGCTATGATTCAACAATAAAAAAAAAAAAACCAAAAAACCACTGGCCTAGAACCTGCTTGAAAGTCATCAGTAGAACTATTGCACTTTTCTCCATTTTTCTATTTGATGGGAAACCTAGCATAGAACCTAAGAGGTACAGGGACACGTTGTTTGAAATTGAACCATTTTCTTGGGGAAATGTATTTCTGTACTAACTATCTTCCTGGCATTTTTCTGTCATACCAGAGATTTACAAAAGCAGGGGGACAAAATAGCATTCCTTAGTTATGAATTGTAGAGTACTGTATAAATGGTTCTCAGGTTACTAAACACTGGGTCACTGAACTCAGTGAATATGTTGTTCTCTTAGAAGAAATTTTAGTAATGGTGGAGAAAGTCCTAGCCTATAAAAGTTGACCTAATCTAAAAAGCAACAAAACTGTATCATTTTCTGTACTAACCCGACTTCTAGATCTCTAGAACAGGAATTAAGGTAGTAGAGTAAGAAGGAACAGAAAGAAGAAATGTTAAACAATGTTAAACTTTTCTTTGGAACTCTCTCAACTTTCTTTTTTTTTTTTATTTTTCGTGGTGTTGTTTATTTTTTTTTTTAATTTTTATTAAATCATAATTGGGTACATTGGTGCAATCACGGGGCACAATGTGCTGACTTTATATACAATCTGAAATATTTTCATTGAACTATTTAACATAGCCTACATGGCCTTTTAATCTCTATATTTTTACCTTTAGTAATTTTTACTTATACCCTTGTAAGATGCACCGTAAGTGTGATCCCACTAATCACCCTCCCTCCACCAATGTACTCAGCCCTACTATGAAGCTAATCTATAGCTTTCGTATGAAGGCAAATGTTTTTCTTTAAGAATATCTTGGCTCAGCACCCGCAGAACAGTGCTTACAGCGCCAGCCACATGCACCGAGGCTGGGGGGTTCAAACCCTGCCCAGGCCACCTAAACAACAATGAAAACTGCAACAAAAAATAGGTGGTCATTGTGGCAGGTGCCTGTAGTCCCAGCTACTTGGGAGACAGAGGCAAGAGAATCACTTAAGAGAATCACTTAAGAGTTTGAGGTTGCTGTGAGCTGTGATGTCACAGCACTCTATCAAGGGCAATATAGTGAGACTCTGTCTCAAAAAAAAGAAGAGAATATCTTATCACCTACATTATTTTTAATTGAAAAGGATCATGATACTACTGTAGTATCTGTCATATGTAATATCAAAATTTTTTCACTTGTTTCCAAAGCATCTCACTGACTGAAATCAATAGATAGAGACAATTTGTTACTTTAACCCACGTGTTGATTGAGCATATTCAGGCAAATGGCTCACAGACATGTTTTCTAATCCTTATTTATGACCTACTGCAACACCCTAACTGTATCAAAAGTGTTTGAATGGATGGCATCACAAAATTAATATTTCTTTTGAATTCATTTATTTTACTTAACTGTAACTATGTTATGCCCCTAATATTATGTTATCTACCTAATTTTAAAGTGCATATTTTTAATAATGCATTATTTTATTTTCAAAATCTCAGTTTCATTTTTTCTAATTGTGGTTACTATCACTAGGCTATCATAATTTTATCTTCAAAAATTAATGTCAAATAATCTCTTTTATAATTCATAGTTATTGCCATCCATCTTCAACAGATTTAGGAAGTTATTAAATACAAGGTCTCAACTACATCTTACCTTTTTTAGTCCAGTCCCTGTAACCTATCTATCTTCTGTAAACTTTTGCTTTTGTCCTCGCTGATAAGACAAATCCCAGTACTGTTTCTTTCACATATTCTTTTTCCTCCAGTAACTGTTCTTTCCATGTTACCCTTCACTTTTCTATCCATTCTTTTGGTTCTAATCTAGATTACATCATGCTTTCACTAAAGTCTTTTATGACAAATTTTGAACTACAAATCGAGTCTGAAAAAAATTTCTATGTATCATTTTATAACCATCTTGTCCAAATTGCTTTGTTCTCTGCCAATGTAATTCATTATTTGATTGATTAGGTCACCTAAATATAAAGCAATCTCTCTCACTCAGTCCCAAGTGACAGTCCACATATCGTGTCCAAGAACTATTTCTTGCTGAAGAATAAGAACAAACCTATGCTATTTTTGATGGAATGTTTAAGGTTGCTATTTACTTATCTGCTTTTTATTTATTTAGTTTACTCCTCTCAATGTTTATGACTTCTTTTAATAACAACATCCAAATATTGTTTTAGATAATATGCACCTCCAGTCACAGTCTAGGTGGTGTGGGTAGGGTTGACATAGTCCCCAGAGTATATGAGTGCACACACTAACCATCTCTAGCTACTGAAAGTGTTTTAGCCTCTTTTCAGTGCAAATGTGTAATACATGCTCAAGCAAAGTCAATGCATATACTACATAAGGCTGTAACTTGTCTTGCTAGTGAACTTGATTGACTATATCTCTTACTGTATTTGATGATGTAAGCTGCCATATGGAGTGGTCTACATGGCAAGAAACTATGATGCTGTCTGACCAACACTCAGTAAGGGGACTTCAGTCCAACATCCCACAAGTAACTGAATACTGCTAACAACCACATGAGCTTGAAGGTAGACCTTTCTCCAGTTGAGGTTCAGATGGGACTCTGGCCCTGGCTGCTGAAACCTTGGTTAACATTTTATGCAAGACCATAAAACATAAGACACAGCTAGCTCATGTTTGATTTGCTGACGTATAGAAACTCCAAGTTGACAAGTATGTGGTACAATAGATTAATTAGTATATATGGCTGCACTATTGGAACAATGGATTATTAATTAATGACAGATCAAACCCTATACTACATGTTCAAAAGTTTAATATAGAAACATAGGTTGGTTTGTGCTGGAATAATTTTCAAAAACTAAATTCCTTTATATGGAAGCAGACATTGCTTAAATTGTTTGTCTGTCTTGTTACTACCTAAAAACTAAATTTTATACTTTCCATAATCTGTTTCTTAATCTTTATAAATTACAGCAATATGATGTCTGAAATTAGTGTCTTTCTTTGGCTTTAGCATTAGGAAAACTGGATTTCTTATTTTAATAGTAAAAATATATTTTGTGTGCATTTTGGCAACTTCGACTATACAATCAAGATGGAAATAATTATTCTGAAAATAGTAACTGGCACAATTTATGAAGAAATTCTAAATCCTATGTACACCACTAAAAGCATTTAAAATTCTGTTTGTTAGTAAATGTTTAAAACAGATGTACTTCAAGACAATCTCATTAACCTTTGTCTTAATTGTTTTGGAACACTTCTTTCTACCAGAATTAAAACATACTATAAAAATGCAATTTTGTCCTGGCCAGAATTAAATGAACCTTTATGATAATGAGTATGAGAATACAAAATCTTAATTCCTTTCTATGTGTGGTCAGGGAGGACCCACTTTGTTATTGTTTTATGCTCTGGAAAGTACCAGTTACATGATTGGGGCAAATGATAGACTCTCTTTGGAGTCATATGTGTCTTGAACACAAAATGAAGGAGTGACTGTAAATCAAGATCCATTAAGTTACATGAACAGGGAAGGTATGAATACAATAAATTCAATAAAACAGACTGGGTATAAATTAACAGGAACAGAGATGGAAGTTAGGATCTAGACAACATGTAACCACTGTGTAATAATGTAAGTCCGGTGAGATTTTTTTAATTGACACAGGAAATTCAATTTTTATGGGATTTTCATAAACTTTTAAATTTTGGCAACCAATAGAATTTATTTTTTAAAATACCAGGTGACTAGATTTGATTTATTGGTTGACAGTCATTGATTTTCAGATTAGATAAACTATTTCTAATATATTTTTCGATTCCTTCCATCTGAGCCTGATCTAATATGATTCACCATTCCTTTTTTTTCTTTCTGCTGAGTAGAATCAAAAAATATGACTTAACTTCAGAAGCCATGAATTATGACCGAATTAAGCCTTTCCCAAGGTTTTACTACTTTTGCTCACTGTTAATTTGTAGGCCTACATTTCATGCATTCGTGATCTCTGACGCATCCCTAGCCCTCTTTCAATTTAATTGTTTACACCTAATTCATAACAAATAGTTGCTGAGAGTCTAAAATTCAGGAGCTCTACCTTTCAAATAAACTTGATACAAATTAACAAAAATGCTATTAAAGGAGCACTTGAAACAGGCAGGGACCAATAAAGGAATACACAGCATTACTGATGATACCCGAGGGACACATACTAACTAGAAGGACACTCCCCAGACCAGGATGGCTTAAAGTAGGCTCAGGGAAGCAGCTATCTCTTTAACAGGTATGGACCTTGAACACTAGGCACACAAATGATCATATTTGAGTAATGACCTCAGGAAAGGCCTTCATCAAAGGCTCTTTCCCCAGACTTGATTGGGATTGGGTTTGTTATCCTGGCACATTTTGTTGGCAACTTGGTTCCTATCTACTTCCCAGAGGCAACACTTCAAACTTCATTACCCAATTTAAACAAAATCCACAGCTTTGACTAAAATGTCAAAATTGCTTCAACTAATACTTCGAATTGTATTTGTTCATTTCAGTTATCTTGTTGTTTTTACTAATAGAGCATACTCTTATCCCTTTTAGTCACTGCCTCTCAAACCTTAAATCCATAAGAAGCTTCTGGAGACAGTCATTAAAATTTTCACGTCTTCTGATATCATGTTTAAAAATTCTGTTTTAATAGGCCCACGAGGTCAGGCTTCAAATTTCAAGTTCAAAAGGAGCCCAAATGAAATTTCAATTAAAAAATGCAGTTATGATACATATGAAATTCAAATTTTATTAACTCATTAATGTCACTATAGGCATTGACATCACCTCCCTAAACTTTACATGTATAATAGCTGGGCATATTTAAATTAATAGATTTTAAATTTTCATTGTTGTTATTATAATAATGTTATAGAGAAACAAGATAACCTCTTTCATTGGACCGAAAAATTTTCTGTTCTTCACCTACTCACATTCCACTCTCCTCCTCCAGTTTTTTCAGACTGGCCTGAAACTACATACTTTTGTAAAATGCAGTTAACGTTCCTCTATGCGTTTTTGTTGCTTGATACCTTATTTCATATCCCTGCAGAATATTATATTGCATTTATTTACGATAAACAGCTACGTTTTAGAAAAAAAATTCATTAAAATAACTACAACTGTTTCTTAAAAATAAATCTTTCCAGATAAAGTGACAACCAGAAACATTAACTGCTTCAGTATTTATATGCAAAATACTTATAATTTTCCTTATGGGGACATACATTAATTCATAGATGTCTTTTCAACATTTTTTACTTTATTGAAAATACAGAGTACAATAAATCCCTTTCAGTTAAACACATTATATCTGAATTATCTGAAAAATGATTAAACTAAATTAACATAATTTGCAGTGTCCAAATGTTAGACTCAGTTTTTACAGTATAAACATAGGTAAAACAATTATTCTGTAATTTAGAAGCTACTGTTATTGTTGGGCTCAAGAAGTAACACTAAAAGTAAATGTTGCATGTGTCACATAAAGCTTCTAATTATTTTAAATGCCATGCAGTTTAGGATGTAAAAGTGTATAAGTAGATGCTATAAAATTTCACTGGGATTCAATCTGACTCTATTGCTTTCTTTCTACAGAGAGACAAATCTAATTTATTTTGACATGTTTGAATTCAATATATGTGCAAATCAGTACCAATTAAGAAACTGTTTTTATACCTATCATGAAAATATTTAATGAAAATGTGAAGGGGAAAAAGCACCCACTGGAACTCCTATTATTTGTAACTTTGGTGCAATTGCATCAGAGTCATCTAATTTTATACATTTAACTAAGAAAAACAGTTTTAAAAAGACATGAATCATGAGAGGCCAGAACTCTGAGGGTGGATTATAGATAAGAAAATGAAGAAGGGATCAAATGATTAGACCCTGCTTTTTACATTTTTTAATAGGCTGCTTGTTCAGTATCATTAAGAGTTTTGCTGTACTCCGTTCTACAAAGCAGCCTCCTCTTGAATATGTGAATGGTATAAGCAGGCCGAGCATGGTGGCTCACACCTGTAATGCTAGCACTCTGGGAGATTGAGGCAGGTGGATTGACTGAGCTCAGGAGTTGGGGACCAGCCTTAGCAAGAGCAAGACCCCATCTCTAATAAAAATAGAAAAACTGTTCAGGCCTTGTGGCAGGTGCCTGTAGTCCCAGCTACGTGTGAGGTTGAGGAAAGAGGATGGCTTGAGTCCAAGAGGTTGAGGGTTTAATGTTGCTGTGAGCTATGAGGTCACAGCTTCTACTCCGGGAAACAGGGTTAGACACAAACACACACACACACACAAAAAAAAAAAAAAAAAGGAGGAAGAGGAAGAAAGAAGGAAGGAGGAAGAGGAAGAGGAGGAAGAGAAGAAGGGGAAGGACTGTTTCTGAAAGTATTTGAAATCTAAAACTGCAGTGCAGGGTACTGGAATATTTGTTCATTCATTTCATTTATCTTATTGTTTTTACTAAGAGCATATATTCTAATCCCTTTGAGTTGCTGCCTCTCAAACCTTAAATCTATAAGAAGCTTCTGGAAGCATTCATTACAATTTTCACATTTTCTGATATCATGCTCAAAAATTCTGTTTCACTAGGTCCATGAGGTCAGGCTTCAAATTTCATTTGTAAAAAATTCCCAGGCAGTAAAGACAGTAAAGCTTTGGACAGTCAAGCTGCTGAGAAATGATGCGCTTCTCTCCTTCTCTGCTTCCTCTCTGTCCCTTCTCCATGTTTTAGTCCTTGAGCCAACAGCAATGGATGTCCTCTGTACTGGGGTGGGGAACCCGTGGCCTTCTCATTTCAAGGTTGTTATTTTTATGTACCAAAGAAGGCAATAAAAGCTTCATCTTTCTCTGCTGAGCCCCTTTTAATTAAATAATTTGTCATGCAAAATTTGGATTCAGTCAAAAGGTAGCACTTAGGGACCAGGAAAACACCAGATTCCTTAGGGCGGCAGGTTCCTACTTACAACCTAAGTGACTTTGGGAAAATTACTTGGCTTCTCTGATTTTATTTCTTTACCTGTAAAATGGGAACATTATTTACTTCAGAAGTTTGCTGAGTATAGTAAAAGATCATATATATATGATCTTTATATATCTATATATATAAAGAAAGCTTTTCTTGTGCCTAACATATACACGCAGTAGTTGCTCCACAAATTATGGCTTTAATTAAAATTATTTTATCAGTTCTGCATTTGGAAGTTAAGTTAAAATATTATAATGATATATAAATTTTTTCTCAAAGACTGTACAGAAAAATAAAACTTAAATACTTTATTCATTTTTTGAGACAGAGTCTCAAGCTGTTGCCCTGGGTAGAGTGCTGTGGCATCACAGCTCACAGAAACCTCAAACTCTTGGGCTCAAGTGACTCTTTTGCCTCAGCTTCCTTTGTAGCTGGGATTACAGGCGCCTGCCACAATGCCTGGCTATTTTTTTTGGTTGTTATTGCAGTTCTCATTGCTGTTTTAGCTGGCCTGGGCCAGGTTTGAAACCACCAGCCTGGGGGTATATGGCCGGCACCCTACCCACTGAGCTACGGGTGCCACCTATTTATTTATTTTTTGAGACAGAGTCAGACTCTGTTACTCTAGTCTAGAATGCCATGGCATCAGTGGAGCTCAAAGCAAACTCAAACTCCTGGATTCAAGTGATATTCCTGTCTCAACCTTCTGGGGAGCTGGGACTACAGGTCCCCACCACAACATCTGGCTAATTTTTTCTATTTTTAGTAGAGGCAAGGGTCTCACTCTTGCTCAGGTTGGTCTTGAACTCCTGAGCTCAAGCAATCCTTCCAACTCAGCTTCCTGGAGTGCTAAGATTATAGTCCTGATTTCTTGTGCTATAACTGGGTTTTAGCCTTCATATGAAAGCTATAGGTTAGCTTTATAGTAGGGATGAGTACATTGGGTACTTTTTCTTCCATTCTTGAGATACTTTGCTAAGAAGAATATGTTCCAGCTCCATCCATGTAAACACAAAAGAGGTAAAGTCTCCGTCTTTCTTTAAGGCTGCATAGTATTCCATGATCATTTTTAAACTTTAATGAAAATTCATCTTGTTTCCCCATTCCTATTCTAAAGCAAAGGCTAGCACGTCTCAAAGGACAGCACACAAGCTGAAATCCATCAGCACTGGAGGCAGAACAGCTAGAATTAGCTTTTCCCCCTTCACCGTCAACCAAAGGAATGACCAGGCAGCACATTCTCCTCTACCTCATCTTTGCCAGACAGCAAAAAGCAGGGAAGTCTCCTCTCTGGGGTAGCCCTGAATGGGCTACAACCTCAGGGGCAAAAAAAAAAAAAAAAACCCAGAATGGAGAGCCAAGGCATTAGGCAACTCAGCAGGGTTTTTGGAATGAAGCTGGGTTCTAAAAAGAATGTACAAGATTCTGAACTTCTCAAATCACATTTTTCATGCTGTCAACCAGTTAAAACATTAGACACTCACTTTTTGTCAAAAACTGTGCTAAGTAAAAAGGCAATACCTGACTTCAGGTAGCTCAGTGTCTGGCAGGCAAGTTGGTAAGTAGACAAAGCACGAAGCAACGTGTGAGAAACGTGCATGAATGGCTGTGAGGCGCGAGCAACAGGAAGCAATCTCTGAGAACCAAAGTTGTATAAGGGGCCGCATTGGGCACCATGGGAGTCCCAGAAATGAATAGCACGCTGGCCTTGGAAGCTCACAATAAAACTGAACGATGGAAATACACAAATGTCTTACCCCAAATAAAGCACAGTACAAAATGAAGTAAAAGTTACTAACAAGCAGGTGTACATTACATGTGTGGGAGGAGCGGTTCTTTCCAACAAAGAGACTCAGGAGACACCTCCAGACCTGGAAGACACAATAGAACAGGATCTTGAAGGACAAGTAGCATTTTGATAAACTGAGGACCAGGAGGGGCATTTCAGAGACAGTGCCTCAATTAAAGGTGTGTTGTCGAATTTGGAGGAAAAGTAGGCCCCCATGAGCCCAGGTCGCAGAGCACGGTGAGAGGTGAGCCTAGAAAGGGAGGTTTCACAGACTCAGATACTAAATCAGATGCTGAGGGTTTATATTTAATTCTGTATGCAAGTTACTCTGAAAAGTCATGATCAGAGCCAAGCTCTGAGTATTGTTATTGCAAGAATGTCAAAGATGTTTTGAGGGCAGCAATTGGTAAGAGTAAAGGTGACTAGGAAAGCCATCCGAGCGGCTGGGAGTCCGCATTAGAGGGACAGCAGCAGCCCTGGAAACAGATAACAGCTGTGAGAGATGCTGTAGATTCCAGGATTGCTGCCTGACCACGTGTTGGGAGTGGCAAGATAGTGACTTCTGCCTCAAAGGGTAGGTAGATGGTGATGCCAACACAAGCGGGAGAATCACTTGGAGCTGGATCCTACTCTTTCTTCTATCAGTATCTGCTTCACCTCGCAAGGTCATCTCCCATCACCACTGAAATTCAAGTGTTCATGGCCACCCTCATCCATCAGTCCAGGACTGTCTAGCCAGGGAACAAGCTCCTTCAGGCATTGCAATGTAAGGAATTTAATTTGGGGAACCAGTCACAATGGCAACTGCGATTGGCAGCAGCAAGAGGCTAGCACCATCCCAAGGCTGGAGGGACAAGGGGGTCAGAGCAGCAGTCCTCCGGGAGACAGAGGAGGAAGTCCCTGGCTCCTCCTCACCTTCCTGTTCCTACTCCCACTCTTCTGCCCTCCAGTCCCCCTTTGGCTCAGCTCAGCTGAAATCCGGCAGACAGGGCGGTCTGAGAAAGCAGCAGGCAGGGTCAGCCCTCTGAGCTGCAGAGTGGGGCAGGGCAGGGAGGAAGGGGTCTCAGGCCAAAACTGTTACACGGTCCAGCCATTGAGCTGGCGCTGCTGTCATCCTGCCCACATAGGCCTGTGGATACGGGATACCGGCTGAGGGTCCTCCCCTCACTGCGGGGTAGGGGGGTAGCCAGCCACATCTGCATCCACTGACCCCTCACCTTTCCCATCCTTGTCGTCATCCCCTGTGTTCCTGAGGTGCTATTCTAAAGGACCTGAGTCCAAGTTCATCTTAGAGAGTGGAGAGGGGAGCATGGCTATTTCCATCTCTTTTCTCCTTTTCCTCTGCATTGCTGTCGACTTCCTGCTGTCTGCCTTTCCTCTACCTCCATCACCCTTGTTTGTCTCTATCTCCATTTCCAATTCCTTCCTCACTTTGTCCACTTCCCCTCACTCTCTCCTCTTCATCTCACTCCTCCTGAAGAATTGCCTGAGATCAAGCCTCAAAACATCAGCTAGTGAAAAGCTGCTTGGTTGGTATTACATGTGCCTTTCACAGCAATTCTCATATCTCTTGAATCTAGTTATTCATTCCTAGAGCAAACATTCAACAAAACAGTGGTTAAATTCAATTAAATATGATACATCCTGTCATTGAATTATTTGTCTGGTTTTTTTTTTTTGTATGGTGGGAACTTGAGTAGTTTCTGGAATTGTCTAGACAACATCTGCCCGGGGAATCTGGTGAGAAAAGGAACGATGAAATGGGGATGAAGGTACATGATACCAGAAGACACGTATGTAATGATAAACTTTTATTTCCCCTTAAGGTATAAAAATGGAGTATAGCTCTTATGGCAGCTTTGTGTACACTCATGAGTACACGATATTGATCCAGGTTCCAGCAAGTTACAGTTCCTTGAAGAATGCAGAGAAGACGTGGTCTTTCGAAACGTGAGTTTCTGCCCTTCCCATTTTCCTTCAGAAGCAGATACTGTGCGTCACGAAGGGGAGGTCTTTCTCTGACCTCATTTGGGGATGGAACTTTTAACCAAAACGGTGTCACCCCTGAACCCACCGTGACACACCCACGTAAGTGACCACAGAAGGAACGAATTCCTATAAAAAGAGAGGAGGCAGCGCTACACTTTGTCGATCTGGCAGCAGGCACCAGCTCTTCATCCCCACCTGCTTGGAAGAAGCAAGATGACGCCTGGGAAGACTTCACTGCTGGTGAGTCCCGCACGGAAGTGCAATGCTCTGGTTTATCTGGAGCAGACGCTGTTTCTGATTGTGGGCATGAGAGGCTGGAGTCTAACGTCAAGGACTGAGAATATTGTATATTCTCAGAATACTGTAAATAATCGAGTCATTGTACAGCATTTTCAAGAACTGATGTACGTCAGTTTGAAAGATGATATTAAAACTGAAAGATAGATATATTGGGGCTAAACCACACGAGAAGTACCATAGGATGCTGTGCAGTAAGAAGGAATGTTTATTGAAATCTTGTCTTCCTGAGCACAAAGGATTTCATATGATTCTCTCATAGCATTTTTCATTAATCCGTTGTTTTGTTTTGTTGAGACGGACTCTCTCTGTCACCCCGGGTAGAGTGCCATGGAGTCATAGTTCACAGCAACCTCAAACTCCTGGGCTCAGTGGGTAGAGTGCCGTGGAGTCATAGTTTACAGCAACCTCAAACTCTTGGGCTCAAGCCATCCTGTTGCCTCAGTTTTCTGAGTACCTGGGACAATAGGCACCCACCACAATACCTGGCTAAATCCACTTTTCTTTAAAAAGGGGTCCTGTCCTTGAAAATTTGAAAGCTATGGCAGCAACCATTGTTACCATTATCTTACACCACGGTCTTGGTACATCCAGACTATTCTGATGATATACTATATGTGTAGCTGTGTATTTAGAATAAATGGGGTTTGTATTTTTAACTATTTAACTTAAAGTATGTTTTTGGAAATCTGATTTTATGATATGAGTCAGTATGTGTTCAGTTTGGAACTAGAAAACATACCTAAGAAAATATAAGGGTGCAGTTCCTAGGTGGATAGTCACCAGAAGCACCAACAGCGTTTCTGACATTTATGCTAACACCAAGTGGATTTTCTTTTTTTTTTTTTTTTTAACTTTAGAGACAGAGTCTCACTTTATCACCTTCAGTAGACTGCCAGTGGCATCACAGCTCACAACAACCTCCAACTCCTGGGCTTAGGCGATTTCTCTTGCCTCAGCCTCCCGAGTAGCTGGAAATACAGGTTGCCCGCCACAACACCTGGCTATTTTTTTGCTGCAATTTGGCCAGGGCAGGGTTTGAACCTGCCACCCTCAGTATATGAGGTTGGCACTCTACCCACTGAACCACAGGCCCCACCCACCATGTGGATTTTCTACAGCCCTTTCTTCCAAGGTGCGCATTTGACTTCAAATAGGGTTCATAGAACATTAGGACCAAAACAATGGTGCTGTAGGGGACGTCCGCTAGAAAATCCACGTCATTATTCTCCCATTGGCCCAACAATGACACACAAGTTGACAGGCTGATTAATAATATACTGTGACTTGACATTTTTACTGAAATTTCTGACAGCCGATGTACAATGTGTCTTCCCTGAGTTTATTGACTCCTAAGAATGTTGAAAACTGGTTTAAACATTATTTTGGTCATCTAACTAGATTTGTTTTTCATTGTTCTGAAAATCAGATTGTCCTAGAACAAAGTACCCGCTCTATGATTAGCAACACATCATCGTCACAATTGGTCAGAAAACACACACCCTCAGCTGATCCCCTGCCTCTCTCTTCCTTCCCATTCAGTTCCAGTCACTGCTGCTGCTGCTCAGTCTACTGGCTATAATGAAAGTAGGAATAGCAACCCCACGAAACCCAGCATGCCCCAGTACGGAAGACAAGAATTTCCCCCAGACGGTGAAGGTCAATCTGAACATTGTTAACCGGAAACTGAATTCCAGAAGGGCCTCAGATTACTACAACCGATCCACTTCACCTTGGAATCTCCAGTACGTAAGGGCCCCAGATGAAAACTCTGTATACTTCATCCCTCTTATAACTCACATTGCTATTTAAATCACCAACGGGAGGAATTTTTTCACTCAGAAACATCAGTCAGACCTGGAAGGGCCACTATACAGAGCGATGGTTCTCAAACTTTCTATAGATTTCTTTGACAAACAACACCCCCCATAATACCTGTCCTGTTAGATCTCATTGTCACTGCCACCAAAAACCAACTTAGATTAAGGATAATCATTATTCCAATATTTATGAGATACCCCCCAGTCTATTACTTATTTATTGCAAACTAAAAGACATTTTGGGGATTAATACTTAAATTCTCTTAATAGAGCTACCATTGAGAATACTTATGAAAATAACTAAAAATAGCTAGAAATTTCCACACTTTTTAAAATTAGATAGTCTTAATCTATCTACCTGTATTTGTTGTGCCCTTAGTACACCTAGCATTTGGATCTCATCAAGGATTAAATATAAAATGTGTTTTGATTATTTGTCTTTACACAAAAAAAGCCTCAGTTACGTGGGGCCTACCGATTGGCCTGACTAGGACTTCGTCACCTCTTCCCATTACTAAGAATAGATGAAATGAATCAATTCAAAAGTTAAGGCAGATCATTCGCTCAGCTGAAGGAGAGAGGGAAGGGAAGGTTATAGAGAGATGTAAGCTTTTGTTTCTAGCCTTTTATCTCAGCTCTGCCCTCCTTCTCAAGAAAGTGCTCTCAGATACAATTTTGATGCACACTCTCTTTCAAAGGTAGACTTCATCAAGTCAGATAAATAGCGATCTTATTCTTAAACCTCTCAAAGTCTACTCTTCCCTTGGTCTTTTTCCATTTATCAAATGCACCCTAAAAACTTATCTTTTGTGCCAAGCTTAGATCCATTCTGTGAGCTCAGTCTATCTTATTTCCTTCATTCTTTAAAGAAATTGAGGGAAACTGGTCATTGTCTTCTTTTCTATAACACTTTATGTGCTTGAAAATCCAGGTTTCCCCCCAAAGTTCTTCAGACTGACATCACTTAAAGAATTTGCAATGCCTACGATTTGTCACACTATGAATTCCCCCCACTTTCATTTATTCCTGTTTGATTTTCTTCCTCCTTAACCAGGAATTCACTTTCTTCCTTGCTTTTGTGTCTCCCGCAGCCGCAATGAGGACCCTGAGAGATTCCCCTCAGTGATCTGGGAAGCCAAGTGTCGCCACTTGGGCTGCGTGAATGCAGAAGGGAACGTGGACTTCCACATGAACTCTGTCCCCATCCAGCAGGAGATCCTGGTCCTGCGAAGGGAGCCGAAGCACTGCCCCCGCTCCTTCCAGCTGGAGAAGATACTGGTGGATGTAGGCTGCACTTGTGTCACCCCCATGGTCCGCCACTTGGCCTAAGAGCTTTGGGTCAGATCTGAGGCTCCCCAAAGCAGATAAGCTTTCCGAGGATCAGACCCAGCCCCCAGAAAATCTCATACTTCAAAGACCCACCCCCATTTCTGACCAAGCTTACGAGGGTTCTTAAAATAGTTCACCCAATTGAAGTTTCACTTTGGTCCAGGGATGGGATCTGAATTATCTTTCTCTCTACTCGAGAAGGAAAGTTTAAAATGAATGCCAATTTGCTTCTTTTTTTACTTTTCTAAAGGCTTTAAGTTATTTATGTATTTAATACTCCCTGGGATAACTAGGGAGGATAGGATTCCATTTTAATGACTTTACCTGCCTTATTTTGTATTTCTTTTTAGAAAAGTCAAGATTCCACACTTGGGAATTTTACTCTGTAATAAGTAAAACCTATATTTATATGAGCTATTTATGGACCTATTTATGTTTCTTAAGTCTTTAGAGAAAAATGGAAAAGTATCATTATCAGTTCTACCTAGGGAGATCCTACGTAGAATTACATGACAATTGAAAGTTTCTGAGTTCTTACCACATATGGAGGGAGAGAGTCCTTTTCCTCTTTGTCTCTTAGAAGTACATAGCATGGCTGAAAAGCGAGAAGCACTAAACCCAGGTTCATATTTATTAATTTCAATGTTGTAAATTGTTGAAGTTTCACAAGAGATGCAGCAAGTCTCTCTGTTCTATTAAATCCACATAATAAAATCCCTCTATAATAATAAAGTTTAGAAAGAAAACTTGTTTCCTTATTCTTTCTCTTTGTAACGAATTCAGCAAACTCAGCTGTTCCCAGTTGGGAAGAGCATGCAAATTCTCCTACAGAGCAAAACAAAGCATGCCTTTGAGTACCCAGGCCCTGGAACCACCCAAGTTCTCAATTTCATATGCCTTCGAGACAGCAAAAGACCAAAGCTCTTATACTGTTCACGAAGGCTATGGACAGAAGCATTCCAAAATGAATTAAGCAAATGAAATGATGGCCCCAAGAAATTGCGTGTCATCACTAGAGATCATAAGGGAAAATGGAGAGACTCTCCCCCAAATTCAAAGAAGGGATGGGAGGAGACGTTGTTTTCAGACTAGGATGTCCAGACTCTCCTCCAGCCTCAGGCTTCCCTTGAAGGAGATTAACAGAGAAACGCTTTTCTTTTCCTGGGACCACATTCCTAGGACCTACCTGGCTTCTGTCTGATCCTCTTCACCCTGGAACCCACAAAAGAATCATTGGGGCCCGACAAAACTTGAAGTATGAGAAAATTTCAGACCAAGTAAAATAAAACCTGAATCGCACTCAATTCCAGAGTAGTTTCAAGTTTCGAGTCATAACCTTTCGGCCCTGGCCTCTCATGCTGCCTTGCCCTACTTCTGCGGCCTCTGGAAATTCTGCAGTGAATGCCAACCCCACCTGAGGCCCAGGGCTTTTCCCTGCCTCTTTTCCAGTTCCAAATGCAGGGGTCAGCTCCCCAAGCCACCCCCGGACAGTGTCATTTTGTGCCTGTTCATCTGGACTCTGGTGGCCTCCTGTCATCATCTTCCCACAAGAAATCCATGGGCAGCTGCCACCGCAATTCTCACAACATTTCTGCCTTCAGACTTCTCACTGAGAACCTGCGGCTCATTTCCAAATTCTCATTGAATGGTGACAGTGAAAAAGTAAAACCAGTTTTTCTGTTTTTGTTGGAGGACAAGGGTGCTAAAGGAGGAGATGTACATATCTCTCCATGGTCCTGAATCCTTATTTATTTCCCACCAGATTGGCTTTACAGAGGGAGAGGGGAGGAGATGGGAGGATGGGGGAGGAAGGGGAGGCGGCCTTCCCTGAGCTACCCCCCACCTTGGACTTTGCTTTTATTTTCTCTCCTTTCCCCAGTCACTTGCCCTGACCATGTCCAAGCTGGAAATCTAGGCGGCTTCCTTGATTCCTAACAACCACACTTCCACGTCCACACCAGCCCCCCGAGGTTCGGGCCTTCTCTGTCCCCAAGTCTGTGCTCAGTCACTGCTCCAGCTGCTCTTGCCACTGTGGCTCCAGTCTGCTGGCTCTGCACATCCTCCAACTTCACCCACCACTGCACAAAGGCAAAGACAAGGAAAAGCGCCTTCTGCAGTCTGGCCCTGCTCCCTCTCACCACCTCCAGTCTGGCCAAGTTGTGGTGTCCGTCCTGCTGTTCTTGGCCCCATGAGGGTGTCAGCAGGCCCCTCTTGCCCCTTCTCTCTGTGGTGCCTCCTCCTAATATACTATGTAACCTACTTACTTGCTTTTGTCTGTCCCTCCCCACTGGAAAGAAATCCCTGTGCAGACGGAAATTTCTGCCTGCTTTTCTCAAAGCACTGTTCTACCCCCAGGAATTATAATAGGCGTTCAATAAACATTTGTTGAAGGAATGAATGAATGGGTATAGAAAAGCTCATGATAACTGACAAGACAGGCATTAAGAACATCTGCTAAAAAAGACAAAAGAGTCTCAGCGCCCGTAGCTCAGTGGTTAGGGCAGCAGCCACATACACGGAGGCAGAGGGGTTCAAACCCGGCCTGGGCCTGTTAAGCAACAATGACAACTGCAACAAAAAAAAATAGCCAGGCATTGTGCCGGGCACCTCTAGTCCCAGCTACTTAGGAGGCTGAGGTAAGAGAATTGCTTAAGCCCAAGAGTTAGAGGTTGCTGTGAGCTGTGATGCCACAGCACTCTACTGAGGGCAACATAATGAGACTCTGTCTCAAAAGAAAAAAATAAATAAATAAAAAGAAAGACAAAAGACATTTTAAAAACTGACAATTTACATGATAGAAAACATCAAAATGTCTTAGAAGCGCATGCTATCACTAATAATCAAATAGACTCTTATTAAGCAATTCTGTGCCTGTCAAATTAATAAAGCTTTTAACCATAAAAAGCATTGGCAAGAATGTGATAAAGAGAGTGATTATTCACTGCTAATAAGTGTAAATGAGTACAACACTGACAAGCAATTTTATCATTTAATTCAAGAATCTTTTTTTGAGACTGAGTCTCAAGCTGTCACCCTGGGTAGAGTGCTGTGGCATCATAGCTCACAGCAACCTCCAACTCTTGAGCTCAAGTGATCCTCTTGCCTCAGTTTTTTCTATTTTTAGTAGAGAAGGGGTCTTGCTTTTGCTCAAGTTGGTCTCCAACTTCTGAGTTCACAGAATCTACCCACCTCAGCCTCCCAGAGTGCTAGGATTACAGGCGTGAGCCACCGCGCCTGGCCTTAATTCAAGAGTCCTAAAAATGTTTGCAGTCTTTGGCCCAATAATTATACTTACAGAAAGTTATCACAAAAATGAATTTAAAAGATAGAAAGACAAAACTCTGTGAATAAAATTGTCATAGCATATCATAAAAATTATAAAGCCACTATGAATGTCAAAATGTAGGGTAAATACATAGGCAAAAATCTGAGTGTGAAGCTCAGCTCCTGTGGCTCAATGGGCTAAGGCTCCAGCCACGTACACCTGATCTGGCGGGTTCGAATCCAGCCAGGGCCCACCAAACAACAATGATGGCTGCAACCAAAAACTGGCCGGGCGTTGTGGCGGGCGCCTGTGGTCCCAACTACTTGGGAGGCGGAGGCAAGAGACTCGCTTGAGCCCAGGAATTGGAGGTTGCTGTGAGCTGTGATGCTACGGCACTCTATCCAGAGTGACAGCTTGAGGCTCTGTCTCAAAAAAAATAAAAAATAAATAAATAAATAAATAAAAATCTGAGTGAGAGAAAGAATGGTACAACTATGTGAAATAAGACACTGAATGGACAGGAAGCAAATGTGTAAAACTGTTAACAGAAATTACTCTGAGTTGTCAGGAATAGATTAATTTTTATTGCTTCTTCATAATTCCTGATTTTAACTAAGCATCTATTCCTTTTAAAATGGAGGGTGACATTCATGATCTGAAAATTAGCAGCTTCAAAAATGTAAACAATTTGTTGTTTGGTAATTTGGACAAGTTTTTTGCATTCTTAAAATAATAATACAATAAATGGGACAAAGTGAGTTATATAAAAATGGCTTTAAGACAGAATCAACATCAGAAATTGGAACATCAGACCAAAAAGAAAATAAAAAGGCCACTGTGGTGAGAGGCCAACTGCCTCCCCTGGCAGCAGCATACCCAAGTAGATAAATAGTTAAGTGAGAACCCACTTAAGCTGGGAAAAATTATAAAATGGAGCAAACAGTTCACTACAAAAACAAAGCTTTATCTTCAAATTATTGGGGGGAAGATCTCATACCCACAAAGCAACACTGAAATAAGATGGTTTTCGTCCTTTGAATGTTTTGAGTGTCATTGCCCCAGGATTAAAGACCTGGAGCCGGAGATCTGAAATTTTGATTAATTCTATAACTACATTCATATTAGTTGTGTCTTCGAGAGAGGGTCAATGTTTAAAGATCTGTCAATGATGGTCATAAAAAAAAAAAAAAGATCTGTCAATGATGGCAGAAGGGAAAGATGTTTAGCTGAGTTCTCTTAGAACAACAAGTGAGAGCAAGGGGGTTAGATCATACCCAGCATGGAACATCGGAGTGGAGTAGTAGTTCAGGGTGTGCAGAAAGGAGGCAGATTACTGGCCTTGGAGTGTGAACCAGAGTTGCAGAGACTGCCAGGCAAGTTTCTGCAAACTTGCCCTGGACAGATGGCGGCAGCAGCAGCAGCAGGGGCAGCAACCAGCACCCCCAACCCCCGCCCGCCCCATGGAGGTCCCAGAAGAAGCCTACTGCAGCTTTCAGTTCTTGGGCAAAGGAGTTGTGGTTAATTATTTTTTTTTCTATTTCACTTCTTTTCTTCCTCTTTTGGTTGCTGAGATTGCTTATATCAGGTTATTTGAGCTTTTATTTTTATCTCGTTTGAATGCGTTTTGTTTTTTGCTAAGTTGTCCACTTGGCTCCTTTCCTAACACCCATCTTTACATTCAATAAGAGCAAGAGCTCTTGTATTTTTTTCTTTTCTATTTTTGTCTTTTTGTTGCTTGCAGAACTTTAGCTTGATTAGCTCTCTCTCCCTACTCCACTCCTCAACATTCTCTCAGATGAGAGAAATTCTTCTACTCTTCTAATCTTTCCCACATAATGTGCTTCTACATCAGCTAAGATAATCCACCCCCCCTTTTTTTCTTTCTTCTTGGACTGTTGTCTTTCTTTTTTCTTTCTTTTTATTTTTTTTTATTTTTACATATACATGTGTTTATTAGGTTTCCATCTTTTGCCTTCACAAAATTAAAAAGGCTCAAAATTTAACAACAATAACAATGTTTAAGGTAAGGACTAGAAACAAAAATCTTGCAAAGAACGAATGAAGATAAATACATTCAGAAAAGAAATCAGATGATTGCTGCAACGAAGTATTAAGCAATAACAAAAATAGTAATGCAAAGAAAGTAACATTCACATTGTCAAATAAGAGTATGTCTGTTATAGAATGCTTTGACTCTGAGGTTCAGTATGGAGTCATCAATTAACTTCTTATTTTTTTTTCCAAAGTCTCGAAAAATAGACAACAAATATTTACAAATAAAAATAAAGATAATTCCAAAAAACAGATCATGCCAAATCTTATAGACAATAGAAAAAGAAGAAATACTTCAAAATCATTCTACTTAATCTGGATACACCTGATATTAAAATTGGAAAAAATATATTATTATAAAGGGGAAAT